>SNQN01005840.1:0-19399 GCA_008642245.1 Bassia scoparia
GTGGGTATATGTTGGGGGCAAGGGTAATATAGAAAGTTTACACGAAAGGTGGACTTTGATTCTAGTAAAAGTGGACTTCGAATAGTAATCCCCTTCATTTTCATTTTCGTTTTAAAACTCTTCCATACCCATTTGTTAGTCATCCCTAAATAAAACTCCACAACATATTTTCGAGACTTCACTTCACACTCTTCATCTCTTCCACCACAGTAAACCCTAAACACTCACCTCTTCCCACTGCACTCAACGAACACAATTGTCAACCTGGGCAGCTTTGTACACCTGCAGACTGCTTTTGCGGGAGTGCTCGGTTGGGCGTCGTTTAACTCAGCCTCCTCCGCCGCATTTGAAGACCACCGTGACCGTTGCCTCTCTTTTCCAGCCTCCTTAATTCGCCACATCTCATCCACTGCAGCAAGTCAATTAGCAACGTATTTCCTCTGCAACAAATCAGCAGCATCCTCTTAGCCACCGTCGCGTATTTTCTCTCAGCCACCGCTGCGTATTCGCTCTCATCCACTGCGTACATCTCCTCTCCACTGCTGCTCGCGAAAGTAACCACCGCTCATGAATTTTGATTCAGCTATTCATGACTTATATTCAATTTCATTCTGTACTCCTTTGAGCATTTCAAWTTCTAAATTTTAGGTTTTTCAGATCTGCCGTTTTTAATATTGAATATGCTTTAATTTACAATTATATTGAGTGTTTCAACTTAATTTTCGATAATTTATCTGTAATTTTCAGTTTTGAATCTTTTATTTTGTCATGTCGATTTAATTAGTTCTTAATTTTGAAGTATAATCAATTTTAACCTTTAAAAATAAGGTTTAAAAACCCTTTAAAAATAAGCCCAATAGCACTTACAAGAGGGGAAAAAATTAAAAGATTTAGTTAGTTAGGTGACGGATGACGTGTCAAGGGAAATCCTTGTTCACGTGTCCTTCTAATATTGGATCAAAGTGATCTACGTGGCAAACGCTATGGATAAAAATAATCTGGCCCAAAATGGGATGGAAATTAGACATCCGTACACCAAAACAGTAGTAATGGATAATCTATGGTGCGGATGAGTGACAAGTGTCAAGCATCCTATGGTTGCATGAGCATTTGAGTGATTGCGTATAAATACCTCAAAAACCTCATTAATTGTACACCTACACCATTGCATTTAATACACCCAACTTCTAACTACTTTGAGAGCATCTCTCTACTTTCTCTCTCTACTTACTTAAGCATCGGAGGGGAGATAATCCGAATAGGATTATTCTCCTTTGTGCAGTTGCTATGGAGGCGCAGCACATTGAAAGTGCAAGTTATACTCGAGAGGGGGGGGGGGGAGTGAATTGAGTATTGAATTAGTGTTGCAAAATTTTCGATTGATTGAGACCAGTTGAGAGCCAGTCCTTATGCAGCGATACAATAAATGCGAGAAATAAACAACACAAAGATTTAACGAGGTTTGACTTCTAATAAGTCTACGTCCTCCACTCACTCACTCTTTTATTAATCAACTCAGAATAAAAAAGGAATACACTTGATCTAATTATGCACCGATGTACAAAAGATTCCCCAACTTTCCACCTATGGAAGTTCGACTCAACCACCAACTATGGTGATTTAAATGAACCCTATCCCTGATCAAATTCCCCAGCAAATTGAACTCACAATCTTCTCAAATGTCAATCCTTTATCTCTCAAATACAAATAGTCTTAGTGCTTATAATGAGAGTAAATTTAGTCCTTAGTGTGGTATTGGATTAATGCTAAGTTAAGCTTTGAGAGAGAGAGCTTTTGCAATTTAAATTTTACGAAAATTGGCTCGTGCAAAGTATTAGGGTTTAGGTACAAGCAAGCACCCTTAAGTAAGCCTTTGGCTTGCATGATATAGAATATCGTGTGAGAATATTTTCCTTGGGATAATGGTAATAATCCACGGAAAATATTCTYAACTGATTATTTGTTAACAAATAAAATCAGTACAATATACTATAACATACTTGTCAATGACTGAAGATAATCTTCCTTGTAGCAGAAGACCCCTAACTCATGCATGTATGTTCAGAGATCAATTTTTGCGCGAAATAAGCTTTCCATAATTATGATTTTCGTAGTAACTGTTAAGAAGACTGTTTAAGTAGCGTTACCGTCTAGACTGGCCGGTCAACTCAGTTATTTGTAGCTAATATTAATTAGTAACCAAAGTGTCCATGATTTAATATACATACTAGCCCATCTCTCTAACTAACCTTTATAGTGCATTAAGTAATCCAAATTACTCCACTTAATTGCAGTTAAGACTAAAACTGCTCTTGTATACTTTGGTCAACTTTATGCAAACTTCCAAGACTTGGCTTCGATGAAGCTTCATGTTTACCATTCCGTGAAGCCTGTTGACTTGTGATACTGCACATCGCAAACAAACTATCGCATACATATATAGTTCAATGTGGCTTTTTCACATCACAAAAACCAAACATAATGGCAATAGCTAAGGATCAGAAGTGCTTAAGGCAGCTTCAAATAGTGATTAGGTCTCACCCTTCTTGGAGAAGTACTAAGGTTCCCACCTCCAATGTCAACAAGGTAGCTCTCCCAAAGTATGCATTGACGGAAGCCTCACCCTTTCTTAACCCAGGAAATGAGGGAAATGTGGTAGCTGTCTCGCATTTTCACTCTGCTACAACATTTGGCGTCGTCTATGGGAAGGCAATAAAAAAGGGCTTCAGGAGATGACCAAAACAACAAGAAGGGGGAACACACCTCCCTCGTTACCGAAAAGGGGATCCGAATGGTCCGATAATCCTACTAACTTTGTATTTCGAGGGATAGAAGACGCGTGTGAACTTGACTTCTCCGCTATGTAATGAGTAGGATGTCCTCAGAAGGAGATTAGGCTCGGGGTGTCGGAGATTCAATGGGAGTCGTTTTACGGAACAGCCTAAGCTACATGAGGCCTAGCTCTAGGCACGTCAATGAGGAGATGCACGTTGGAAAGCCTTGTGTGTAGACAAATCCAAAACTAGCAGCGGGGGAGCTCGTGCCAAGGTTACAGTTTGGAGTAAACACCCCAATAGCACCAGACCTCAGACAATGAAGGTAAAAAACCTACTCCCAGATTCTAGGAATTCATTTGGGTCTCGCAAGATGACAGAAGAGTGACCAGGAGGTATAGAGAAGACGATACGTAGCACTCCCAAAACCTTTGCTATTGCTCCTAGACTTCTTACGAGCAAAGACCTTTTCGTTTTGAAAACGAAGAGAGATGATGAAGTGGTTCATGCTAGAGCCACCAGGTTGAGGATGTGAGAACCCTCCATTGAGAAGACTGGATGTAAGGCTTCCTCCATGGATGCTTTGCGTAATCATCCAGCGAAATAAGAACAAGCTGAAAGCAAGGATGCTCGAAGATTCCTTGAAAGAAAAGAGATGAGGAGGCTTAGAGGGCTACTCATGACGGTGAGCATTCCGTCACTGGATCCACACCCTTGTGTGATAGATCCGTCTCATCATTCCATCAAATCACATGCTCCATCCTATAGCACTTCTCAGGCGTCCAATAGTTCACGCCATTACATGAGCGAGGGTAAGATCTTATTGAAGTAGAGGGCAACATCAATGCGATGTTCGCCATCGCAGAGCGACGGTCATCACTCACAAGGGATGGAAGGGTATTGCAGCGCTCTCCCTGTCCGAACAAAGAGCCTTTTTCACTTCCATACTATTGACACCACTAGATCTCAGAAAATCAAGTTCCCATCGGATTGAGGCATATGATGGCCCATCGATCCGATAGATCCCTTGGCATGTACAGGCAATCTCATGTTGACACCCAAGCAGATGATACAACTTGTGCAAGTAACTTCCGTCACCCTCAAGAGTGACATAAAAGATGGTTTTGTGGCTTGCCCTCAAGTTCTATCATAATTTTTTCATAACTATCTGTCATATTTAGTCATCACTTCTTGGCAAATCGTAAGAAGAGCGAAGAGTAGTTTCACTTGGGAAAGATCCAACAGCGTCGCAATGAAAGTTTGCGATTATGTCAAACGCTTCAACATGAGACCTTACAAATCCTAGAACAACCAGTGATACTAGATAACTTCTATCATGGACTGAGCGGTGATAACACGTTCAAGTTTGACATGATCCAAAAGAATTGCCAAGACCTTAACGAAATCCTTAGGAGGCTGAGGCTATATTCAGCTGAGGAAATTTGCTCAGTCCACAAGTCTGAGATAAGAGCCAGTATCTCCATCAAAACCACAACACAATCACCTCAAGGGCATCAAATGGGAAATTGATCGAAGCGTCAAGGACTTGGATATTGAAGAAGATAATAGCTAGAATGGAAAGGGCTGGAAGTAAAGGAGTTCAGCTACACCCCTACATGAATACACCAAAGACATCTTCAAGTGTACAAAGAATTAGGTAGGGATTTCACCATAGATGGATCTCCTCCATTCAAAACTGAACTTGAATCAAGAGACAGGTCCAAGTATTGCAAGTACTATAAGAGGTTGGACGAGACACTGAACATTGCTTCACCTTACAAAGAACATTGGATCGTCTCGCACACCATGCGCAAGGTGAGAAAGCATTTGATAAAAAGGTTCTTGAAGAAAACACCTCATTAAGAGGGTGCCCAAACGAAGACCATACTGATTCAGGCATAGTCCACATGATCTCTTAGGTGTTCGCCATTGGAGGTCCAACTGCCACAAGGACCAAGAGGACTATGTGAGAAATTTCCAACAGTCACGATCTAGACAAAGAAGAGGGAGATATTTCATAACGTGTTAATCTGCGAGAACGATCATCGGAGGAGGTACACCCCCCATGACAACCTCTCGGTAGTAGAGATGAGAGTCGGACAAGCGAGTTCGTCGGATTCTCATTGACACTAGAAGCTCCTCTAATATCATAAGCTTTGATTGTCTCAAAAGCTAAAGTTTAACCGATGAAGATCTTGTTCCTTGCCGATAACCCCATTATTGATTTGGAGGAGGAACATCCAACCAGTGGGCACGGTTTTCTGTCTCTTCGTTAGGAAGGGAAGATAAGTGTTGACACATGAAGGTTGAGTTTTTGGTAGTTAAGACATGGCAGCATACAATCATCATTATGGTCAACTACTCTCAATGCCTCAAAGTCTGTCGTGGTGACCCATCTAATGCTATTAAATTGTATGTATGACGTAAGATTGGGCCATTATGATGTGTGATAGCAAGTCGTTCGCGAGTGTACCTTACCACCGTCCAACACTTGATGGGGCAAGGATAAGGAAGGAGGGACCATCAGAACAAAGAGTTCAAAAGAAGAGAAAGGCGAGAGAAGTTGCTAATAGTGCATGGCACTCATTAGGAAGCAATGGCAATCCATGAATTGTTTGCTTACTATTCTCACCCTAAGGTAGGAGGTCAATAAGAAGACTTAGTTATAGATCCCACCCCCTGCCTGAAAGAATGGTCAAGTTTGGCGATGCTTTAAGCGATGTGCTAGGAGAAAGTTAAGAGCTTGCTAAGAGAATACAAAGATGTCTTCGCCTTTCGGTGGAGGAACTGTCAAGGCTTGATCCAAGATTGCTCAACACAACTTACACTAGTAGAAAAAAGCACAACACTGCGGTTATTTAGGGCTTAAAAGTTGTGGTTTTGAACCGCAGCTTTGGCCCGAGGCTTTTGACAATTACATCAAATGTTCGGTTATATAACCGCAGCTTTGAGTAAAGCTGCGGTTTTTAGCAGAGAACCGCAACTTTTAGCCCCATTTAAAGCTTGCATTTGACCTTCTTAAATCGCGTTAGAGATAAAAACCGCAGCATTAAAGTTATATTCTAACGGTTTGTACTCTTAACCGTATTCTTAGTCAATTTTTTTTTAAAAAAAAATCTTGGCAATATGGCCTTGGCCAAAACATTCTGTGTGTATGACTTCTTTTATAATTATCATAATATTTAATATAAATATCATGAAAAAATTTGAGGAGAGAACATAAACAGAAATTTAATATATAATTATCATCATCATTTACAAAGATTATAAAAAACAACAATCTCAAAACATGAAAATAAAAATGAATAAAGCAGAATCCACTTCATATCTATCAACTTCATTTCTTTCTGCTACTTCATCGTCTTAAATCATTTTCATCTGCAAATAAAAAAATTGATAATCAGAACTAAAACCACAAAACGAGAAAAAATAACCTAAAAAAATGACCAGAATATATATATACAAAAAAAATTAGCAAATATACAAAAAAACATATTATTAAGCAAATCATCAATTAACGAAAATAATTAGCAATCAGGTAAATGACCCAAAATCCTTAAGTGGATTATTATTTTCAACAATGTGTAAAAAAAATCAGGAAAAAAAATTAAAAAACTGAAGAAACGATAAAAATAAATCGTATAACTAAACAAAAAAAGATCTTACTAAAACTTAGTCTAACTTAAGGAAAATGAAAACAACATTAAACCAGAAAAAATAACCAAAAACATGATTCTCAATAAGAAGGCAAAGCAAATACCAAACGAAAACAAAAAACTGAAATATCTCAAAGGAAGTCGAAGAGAAATTACAAAACTAACAAATCTCAACAAAACTCACATCTGTACATCAAATTACAAAAAAAATTATCACAAAAATAAGAAACTCAAAAATCAAAATAAAAAATTATAACAAAAACAAAATGAAATATAACTATACCAAACCCTAGATCGACGAGAGAAGAGAGAGAGAGTAACACACGACGGTGGCGCAACGAAAGGAAGAAGAGTAATGGCGACAATGACGAGAGAGGAGCAACGGGTGGTAACGGCAACGAGATCGAGGAGCGCAGGTGGTTCAAACAAGAGAGGAAAGCGGCGACAAAAAGGAGAGAGAGTGATGTCGCCGGTACAATGGAAGGAGAGAGAGACAGTAAGCCGGTGTGAATAGTGATGGAGGAGTACGTGGTTATGAAGAGAGATAAAAGAGGAGAGAGAAAAATAAGAGGTGAAAGATGAGGAAATGAAGTGATGAAAGAGGCATGTGAATGTAAGAGAAGAGAGAAGTTCTTGAAAGAGTAGATTAGGAAGAGGCATGAGAAATGGAAAAGCAAGGGAGAGAATTAGGGTTTTATAATTTAAAAGGCCCGAGTTAGTATGGACGTATGGTATTGTGTTATTGAGATTTAGCATATTTGTTTTGAAGGTGTATGTGAGTCCAATATGATAGATGCCCGCGTTTTATTATTTTGGTTTAATTATTATTTATTTTTTTAAACAAAGTCAAAAGCTGCGGGTTTTGGGGAAAATTGCAACTTTTGTGATTCTACTATTTTTTTTTGGCTCTAAGAGGGTATAAAAGCTCTGGTTATTTAAATAATCGCAACTTTTAACACTCAAAAGCTGCGGTTTTTACATAACCATAGCATTTGAGGCACAACTTTTGTCTATTTTTCTACTATTGTTAAATGTTGATCCCACAATCAAACCAGTGAAGCAAAAGAAAAGAAACTTGGGACCGGTGCGTAGCAAGGCAGCCGATGAAGAGGTAAAGAAGTTGTTCAACACGGGATTCATTTGTCCATGCCAATATCCAAAAGGGTAGCAAACGCCGTGCTAGTCCCTAAGCGAAATGGAACATGGAGGATGTGTGTGGACTACACCGATCTCAACAAAGCTTGACCTAAGGATAGCTTTCCACTTCCTAAGATTGACAAGTTGGTAGATTCTATAGCAGGGCATAAACTATGAGCTTTGTAGATGCATATTTAGGATTCCATCAAATCCCTCTCAAGGCGGAAGACCAGGACAAGACAGCCTTCGTCACCAACAATGGGTTGTATTGTTACAAGGTAATGCCATTTGGCTTGAGGAATGCCCTTGCGACCTTCCAAAGATGTGTAAACACCATCTTTGCTAAGCAGCTTGGAAGAAACGTAGAATTCTAAATTGATGATATGTTCATCAAAAGCAAGAAGAAGAAAGATCATGCTAGGGATCTAAGAGAGACCTTCAAAACGCTACGCCACTTTGGAATGAAGCTGAATCCAAAGAAGTGTGTGTTCAGGGTCACGTCTGGAAAGTTTTTGGGTTTTTGGTTGATGGACGGGGTATCGAAGCTAACGCTGACAAAGTGAAGGCAGTTCTTGATATGCAATCTCCTCAAAACGTGAAGGAAGTTCAAAGGTTAACGGGGTGCCTAGCATCCCTAGGAAGGTTCCTCTCCATGTCTAGAGATAAGTGCCAATACTTCTTTAGAGCAATCAAGAAGAGTGCCAAGTTCGAGAGGAGTGAGGAAGCAGATGCAGCTTTTGACAAACTCAAGGAGCATCTCCATTCTCTTCCAAGGTTGGTGAGTCCTATGGAAGGTGAGACACTATACATGTATCTTTCGATTTCGGAACATGCGATCTCGGCAGTGTTGGTGGCCAAAAGGGAAGGATCTTAATTGTCGGTTTACTTTGTAAGCCATGTACTTCAAGGAGCGGAGATATGCTATGCCACGGCTGAAAATTTTGGCTTAGCACTCATGATGGCTAGCAAAAAGCTTCGTCCTTACTTTGCGACACAGAAGATCGTGATCTACACTGACCAACCAATCAAGCAACCGTTAACCAAGTTAGAATCGTCGAGTAGAATGTTGAAATGGGCGATAGGATTGAATGGTTTCAATCTTGAGTTTGAACCAAGAAAAGCCATAAAGGTGAAGGACTTAGCAGATTTTATCGTGGAAATGACGAGACCTCCTCCCGTCGAAACGTCAAGCGACGTATGGACATTGTTTGTGGATGGATCATCCACTCAAAACGGTTCTAGGGCTGGAATCTTGTTCAAATCCCCAAAAGGAGATACCTTATAATATGCCATGTGGTTCAAGTTCCAGACATTAAATAACGAAGCTGAGTACGAGGCCCTAATGGTCGGAATTAGAATGTGCAAGGCCGTTGGGGCAAGAAAGATTGATTCTTTATCCGCTCTCAACTTGTGGTGAGCCAAGTGAATGAGGAGTACGGAGCAAGGGACGAGAACATGATCAAGTACTTAGAGATGGCGAAGAAGGAAGTAGAAGGCTAGAGCACTTCCACCTAGTACAAGTACCAAGGTCGGAAAATAATTAAATTGATGCCCTCTTCAAGTTAGCAAGCTCTACTACAAGAGACTCCCCAAGGTCAGTATTTTGTGAAGTGAAGAACCAAAGAAGCATCGATGAGTTAGATGAGATTCACTTCATCAACCGTGGAAGCACGTGGATGGATGAAATTATTTCCTATAAGGTAAATGTATTCTTCCCATTGATCCACAGCGGGCTAGCTACGTAAAGTGTCTAGCTACATGGTTCGTCTATTGGCATGGCTAGCTCTACAAAAAATCGTTCTCGCATCCTCTTCTCAAATGCATCACCTCGGAAAAGGGAGCGGAGGTCCTAGATGACATCCACAAAGGGCAGTGTGGATCGCAGATTGGGGCAAGGGAACTAGCAGAGAAGGCCCTAAGGACAAGATCCTTTTGGCCAACACTAAGGAAAGATACCATTGATCTCATTAAGAAGTGCAAGAAGTGTCAAATTCATGGCAACATCCACTAAAGACCAGCCAACCTACTATCCCCGATGTTGTCTCCTTTGCCATTTGCTAAGTGGGGAGTAGACATCCTTAGTCCTTTTCCTTAAGCTGCGAGGCAAAAGAAGTTTCTAATCCTAACGGTGGATTACTTCACCAAATGGTAAAGGCCGAACCCATGAGGAGCATCAAGACTCCTGATGTAAAGGGATTTCTATTGAAGAACATTATCACTCGCTTTGGACTCCCTCAATCCAACTTTTTTATAATGGACTTCATTTTGATTCAAATGTTTTAACATATTGGTTGTCCGACCAGGGATTCAAAGCGCACTTTGCATTAGTAGCTCACCCTCAAGCAAATTCACCAAGTAATTAAATTTACGAAAACAAAACTGAACTTTTATTGATGAGTTTCATGACCTTTTAAAAGACTAATTGGATATATCTAATTAAACCTAAAACTAGCTAAAAGATAATATATCTTGCGTAGCAAGGATTGACTAAATCAATCTCAAGATATATCACACTAATTGGATAAATAAACTAATAAAACTAATTTATTTAGTTAATTATCTACGCTAAATACTATCTAACTTCAAGTCGAGCCATCAATTTAGCAAGGCTCGAGATTTTTGTGTCCAAGTTAGCAATGTGACACCACATTTTAGCCCTCCTATGATCTTGTAATCGGCGTAGACGTTGTTCATACTCAAGTCCTGTATCTCGTCTTCTAGATATAGGTTTTGCTTAGTTTCTTCTTCCTCCTGGTTGTAATCCCGTTGAGTCCCCTAGTGTTTTGAGTGATGACAAACAGTTGCAAGAACATGCACATTGGTCTGAACAGTTGAGATACTATTCTTGGTCACATGAAAGATAGTGACATGTATGCTAACAAGTTATATTGTGCAAATTGCTATATGTATTTGGCATACAGGAATTCCAACTATTGAAGCAGAAAGTCCTTCGAGGAAGACTCGAGAGGATCAAGCTTATAATGAAGATCAAGGAAGCTTCGAGAAGTTGAAGAACAATGAAGAGTAGTTCTAAGGTTAGAATAAGTCTTCTTGATGTATAAGTGCATAAATGTGTTTGATGAGTGCTTGTATTATTGTTTGATGGCATTGGACTTTAAACTTTCTCTCTTAGAGTTGAAGGTAACCAAACTAGTTGGTTGGTTGACTTTGACCCTACCAGTTGGGAGAACAGTTGTACTATTCTCACAACGCGGATCATCTTGTTGAGCAAGAAAAGATTTTTGGAAAGTTTTCTTGAAACGATTTTATGGAAACTTCAAGATAATCTGGCCAGAATATATGTTTGGATATATGGTAATTACTTGAGATGTAATTAAAGTAACATAAGATATTATATCATCTTGTGTGGAATAATATCTTATGGTACTTTCCTTAAATATAGGTGTTGAGTCCCTTATGTTTTGAGTGATGACAAACAGCTTCAAGAAACAGGATACTTTTCCATAGATGTAGTTAGTCAAAGAACCAGCTATTATAGAATAATGTTTCCTTAGAAAAGTCAATACTTATATGAGTTATATGTTGAAACTAACTTGTCTGCTTACAGGGAACAACTGAGTGAATAATGTTCTATATACTGGTGGGGAACCAGTAGGAATTGTTTCCTTGACTACTATACTGAAAAGTAGTTATATACTCTTTATTGTACATTAACCATGTTACATGTGCAGTAGTTGAGTTGATTCCAAGACTTAGAGCATGGAAGCCTTTCGAAGTCATTCGAAGAAAGAAGTGTGGCTTTTAATTGAAGAATTCAAGGAAGCTTTAATGTCTTGAAGATTACATGAGAAATAGAAGAATTAGTTCTTAAGAGTTTAAATCTAGTTTTTCATGTATTGTGCTCCATAGTATGATTTGTTTGTAAGGGTATTATAAGTGTTTATAAGTGTTTTGAGTTATGTTATGAATTCTGGTACAAGTCTTGAACTGAATTCATAACATACTCTTTCTAGGGAACCAGTTGAGTCTCTGCGTGGAATATAATAGCTGAAATAATTTTCAAAGATTTGTTTTTAAAATATTCTAAGCAGCTGGAAAATAGATAAGGATATATTTTGGTTACCTTAATTCTATGAGTATTTATCTTATTTGATTTTATCTTTGTGATTAAGTCAAATAAGATAAATACTTTCCATAAAATCTCATCTTGCCTTGACCGACAAGCTATGCGATTTTATGGTAAATAGGGTTTAGGTTTCCATGCATATGTATACTCATCTAAGATCATATATTCTACATCTCTCTCCACGGTTGAAAAAAAGAGTATTTTTGAGAGAAAACACACAAGCACAAAAACCYTACWTCAAGTCATATACAAGAGCACCAATCGAGCAAAACAATTCTCTTATTAGCTTTTTAGAATTAAATTCAAAAGAGAGAAACTTTGATATTGTTAAGGCATTCAACTGAGGGGTTGAAAGCCAGGTGAGTGTTTGTGAGTTTAAACACAATTGGACTTACGAGTGTGAGTCGAGTTCACATTCAGAGTTGCGTGTGGGTTGTGCTGGTTCCCGGAGTAGGGAAACAGCAGGGAGTGTGTTCTTTGTTTTTTGGAGTAGATTAATAAAAGACCATAGGGTAAGAGGACGTAGCCCATAGTTGGGTGAACCTTGTTAAATCTTGTGTGTCCTTTATTACTTTACTTTTATTCTGCTTCTTATAGGAACAACTGGTTCCTCATACATAATCCTAAAAGAAAGAAAAATAGGCTAAGAGTTAGTTTACTCAATTCACCCCCCCCCCCCCTCTTGAGTACCATAAAACCTTCAATATGGAATAGTATATCTTTATTTATCTCCTATATTCTAGGGTTGCAACACAAGTAATTGCTAGGCCTTTGGCTATAAATATCCATGCATATAGATTCACGAAAACAGTTCTCTCCACGGTTTTTAAAGAATTATTTTTGAGAGAAAGAAAGAAAGAGAAAAGCCTTAAGCCTAAGATCAAGCAAGCACAATTCATACACACAAGTGCACAAAAGATTTGAGCATTCATATACTCTTGTAAACTCATTGACTGAGTAAATTGAGAGATTTGCATTGTATTGAATCACCAACAAAGGGGTTGGTGATTGGGTAGCTATTGAGAGTTCAATAGAGAGTGCTTGTGAGTTCAAGTGCGAAATCAGCACACTTGGGTTGAGTGTGGGGTGACATTGTGTGTGTGAGTTTACATACATTGTGATTGAGGGTTGGTTTGATTATTTCGGAGTAGATTTAATAAAAGTAACTAGGGTAGGAGGACGTACCCTAGAGTCGGGTGAACCTCGTTAAATTTGGTGTGTCTTTATTATTATTGCTCGATATCGTTCTACGTATTATTCAACACTTATTCTGCCGCAAGACTAGTCTAACTGGTCTACTCCACTAGAACAATCCATAATCGAAAATTTTAATAGGCACTCAATTCACCCCCCCTCTGTAGTACCTTCGGGAAACCTTCAATTGGTATCAGAGCCTAAGCTTCTTGTACGGGTAACACCTAGAGAAGTTGATCATGAGTACTCAGGAGATGCAAGCAATTGGATACGATAGCAAAACACCCAAGTTCAATGGAAAGAACTATGCCTGGTGGAAGAACAGAATGCAGAACTGGATGATTGTGAAGAGCGGTCTAACTGTGGTCAAGAAGATTGACTCATCAGGTGTGATTCATGTGAAGAAAGAAAGCGAATACATAAGCACAGATTACAAGACACTAGAGAAGAATGCTAAAGCCATGTCCATCCTACAGCAAGCCATTACAGAGAACGAGACCAATAGGATCTCAGCATGTCAGTCAGCCAAGGAGATTTGGGATACCCTAGAACTTGCCTATGAGGGGACCAGCGAGGTAAAATGTTCTAAGATTGACTTACTTATGTCAAAGTATGAAGCTTTCAATATGAACAAGAACGAGAATATCAATGATTGTTTTGGACGCTGCATGACTATGCTAAATGATCTAAAATCACTTGGTAAGAACTTTATTGACGAGGACTTGGTAAGGAAAATGCTTAGAAGCCTTACAGGTGCTTGGACAGCAAAGGCCAGCGTTGAGCTCGACTGTTGAGTCCCCTAGTGTTTTGAGTGATGACAAATAGTTGCAAGAACAGGTACAATGGTTTGATGAATACAGTTGGTCTGAACAGTTGAGATACTATTTTTGGTCACTTGACAGATAGTGACATGCATGCTAACAAGTTATTTTGTGCAAATTGCTATATGTGTTTGGCATACAGGAATTCCAACTATTGAAGCAAAAAGTCCTTCGAGGAAGACTCGAGAAGATCAAGCTTATTATGAAGATCGAGAAAGTTTCGAGAAGTTGAAGAACAATGAAGATTAGTTCTAAGATTAGAAATAAGTAGTATTCTTGTTGTATAAGTGCATAAATGTGTTTGTTGAGTGCTTGTATTATTGGTTGATAGCATTGAGCTTTAAAATTTCTCTCTTAGAGTTGAAGGCAACTAAACCAATTGGTTGGTTGACTTTGACCCTACCAGTTAGGAGAACAGTTGTATTGTTCTCACAAAGCGGATCTTCTTGTCCAGCAAGAAAAGATTTTTGGAAAGTTTTCTTAAAAATATTTTTTGGAAAGTTTTTCTTAAAACGGTTTTATGGAAACTTCAAAGATGATCTAGTGCGAAAATATGCTTAGATATATGGTAATTACTTGAGATGCAAATAAAGTAACATAAGATATTATATCATCTTGAATGGAATAATATCTTATGGGACTTTCCTAAAATATACGGAATAGATATATCTTTATTTATCTCCTATATTCTAGGGTTTCAACACTAGTAATTGCTAGGTCTTTGGCTATAAATATCCATGCATATAGACTCATAAAAATACTTCACTCCACGGTTTTCAAAGAGTTATTATTGAGAGAAAAAGAGAAAGAAAAACGCCTTAAGTCTAAGATCAAGTAAGCATTGTTCATATACAAGAGTGCACACATACTGAGCGATTTTCATAAACTCTTGTAAACTCATAAAGTGGGTAATTTAGAGAGATTGCATTGTATTGAATCACCAATGAAGGGGTTGGTGGTTGGGTAGCAATTGTGAGTTCAGTTTCGAGTGCTTGTGAGTTCAAGTGCGATTTAGCACACTTGGGTTAAGTTTGGGGTGACATTGTGTGTGTGAGTTCACATACATTGTGAGTGAGGGTTGCTTTGATTATTTCGGAGTAGAATTAATAAAAGTAACTAGGATAGGAGGACATAGCCAAGAGTTGGGTGAACCTCATTCAACACTTATTCCGCTGCGAGACCAGTCCAACTGGTCTACTTTACTAAGACAGTATACAATCGAAAAATTTTAATAGGTACTCAATTCACAGGACTAAATCCTTGAGTACCTTCGGGAAACCTTCAATTGGTATCAGAGCCTAAGCTTCTTGTACGGGTAACACCTAGAGAAGTTGATCATGAGTACTYAGGAGATGCAAGCAATTGGATACGATAGCAAAACACCCAAGTTTAATGGAAAGAACTATGCCTGGTGGAAGAAAAGAATGCAGAACATCATCATGGGCATTGCCTATGAATGCTAGATGATTGTGAAGAACGGTCCTGTCGTGGTCAAGCAGATTAACTCATCAGGTGTGGTTCATGTGAAGAAAGAAAGCGAATACATAAGCACAGATTACAAGATACTGGAGAAGAATGCTAAAGTCATGTCCATCCTACAGCAAGCCATTGCAGAGAACGAGACCAACAGGATCTCAGCATGTCAGTCAGCCAAGGAGATCTAGGATACCCTAGAACTTGCATATGAGGGTACCAGCGAGGTAAAACGTTCTAAGATTGATTTACTAATGTCAAAATATGAAGCTTTCAATATGAACAAAAATGAGAATATAAATGATTGCTTTGGACGCTTCATGATTATAGTAAATGATCTAAAATCACTTGTTAAGAACTTTATTGACGAGGACCTGGTAAGGAAGATGCTTAGAAGCCTTACAGGTGCTTGGACAGCAAAGGTGACTACAGTGTATGAGCCAAAAGATTTAACTGTTCTCACACTAGAATAGTTGATCGGTTCCCTCATGGCACATGAGATGTTGGTTGATGCCAAAACAGAAAGGGAACCAGTAAAGGGCTTTGCACTGAAGGGAACAGTTGATGAAGATGAAGAAGATGACATTGCTATGATGGCCAAACGCTTCGAGAAGCACTTCAGAAACCAGAGGAAATTTACGAAGGGTAAGAATTCCAGTAAGACTAACTCTTCTAATGTAGGTTGTTTCAAGTGTGGAGAAGTTGGGCATCTCAACAAAAACTATCCCAAGTGGAAGGATTGGCAAAGCATGAAGAACGAGAAGCAAGCGTTCAAAAGAGCCATGGTTGCTTCTGTGTGGGGCAACTCTGAGTCTGATTCAGATGAGGAGGAGGACTCATCAGAAGGCAAAGTTTGTATGACTGCTTTCTTTGAACAGATTCCCAAACCAATTTAGGAGAACAGTAGTCAAAACAAATGTCTCATGGCCAAATCAGGAGAACCCAGTTCCCAACATGTAGCTATCTCTAAAAATTGTGAAGATATGTATAGTTATGAAAGAGATAATATGCTTGAATGTTTGGAAACTGTGCTTGATGAGATCTTGTCTTTAAGTAGTGCTTATAAAGAAGGTAAAAAGAACCTTAAGAAGAGAATAGAAGAATATGAAATTGCTAGTGCTAGTTGTGATCACTTACAGGATGTTTACATGCAATTAAAAGATGAAAGAGATGAATTAGAGGTAGCACTAGACCAGTGTAAAGTTGAATTAGAAATATTTAAGTCACAACTTTATCAAAATGATTTTTCCAATGATGAAGGTGGTGGTTTAACTGGTCCTCTGGTTGTTTTAAGTCAAAATCCAGAGGATCCAATCAACTTTGCTGCAACTTAGGAAAAGGCAAAGAATCTTAGCAAATTTGACCTATTGCAAGCTTTCAACTTGTTATTAGATGATGTTCAGGAATTGCATTGTGAATTTGTCAAGACCAAAGCTGCACTTCTTACTATTCCCCCTACTCATCCTAATCCAAAAGTTAGTCAATTGATTGATGAGTATGAAGGACGAATATGTGATCTAGTTTATGAAATTCATTAGTTCAAGAAGGGTAAGAAGGACAGTTCTGTTAATGTTAAAATGAGTTTGCAGTTTCAAGCCTTAAAATGGATTTTAAAAAATTGAAAATTGACTTTAAATCTATGGATGAACGGAACGTGCTTTTATTGAAAATGCTTGAAACCAGAGACAAAGACCTTGAAAAGAGTCAAAATCATGTTGACAAACTACTGACTGCTCGTAGTAATCTAGATCATATAGTGTATGTTCAAGGAAACAATAGTCGTACTGGTCTAGGGTATACTGCTAGGAGGAACAGTTCCAAGTGGTCACCTAGAGACAATGCATGGGTTCAGGAATACAAGAAAGGTAAGTACGTGTCTGCCAAAGATATGCATGTGTGTATCTTCTGTGGTAAGGGTGGACACAAAATTGATGAATGTATTCATAAGAAGAGAAGCAAGAGCAAGAACAGTAAAAATGTAAGATGGTCAGGGTCAGAAAAGACAGAAAGCAGACCAGTGGTGATGAATTGGGACCCAATCCTAATTGGGTTCCCAAACCTGACGTTTGATTTTCTTTTGCAGGCTAAAGTGAGAAGAGATACCTACTGGTTTTTGGACAGTGGCTGCTCAAGACACATGTCAGGACATAAAGAACAGTTTCTCTCACGTGCAGCCTATGATGGGGGGAAGAGTCACATTTGGAGACAACAGTAAGGGTACTATTGTTGGCCTAGGTAAGGTTGGTTAGTCTCTTTCCCAAGCTATTGATGATGTATATTATGTTGAGGGCTTGCAGCATAATCTCTTGAGCATGTCTCAACTGTGTGACAAAGGCAATAGAGTCAAGTTTCAAGCTAATCTTTGTCACATAGTTAACACTCAAACAGGTGAACTGGTCCGCCAAGGAATCAGGTTTGATGATGTTTACATCACATACTTGGATCAAATCCCCAAGGACAAGTCCATTCGTTTGAGTGCAGTCGCTGAAAAGACTCAGTGGTTATGGCATAAAAGATTTGGGCATGCTAGTCTTACACTTCTGAACAAACTCAAAACCCATGACTTAGTGGTTGACTTGCCAAACATTAAGTATGTGGTGGATAGAGTATGTTCAGAGTATGCCAAAGGAAAGCATGACAAATCATCTTTTTAGCCAAAGAGAGATATCAGTACAAGCAGACCACTTGAACTGATCCACATAGATTTGTGTGGTCCTATGCGCGTGTAGAGCAGGAGTGGACACAGGTATGTATGTGTTATAGTTGATGACTATTCTAGGTACACTTGGACTCTATTCTTATCTTCCAAAGATGAAACCCTTGAGGAGTTCGAGGTGTTAGTAAAACAGCAGAACCAGTTGAACTGTTCACTGGTTGCGGTAAGATCTGATCATGGTACTGAATTTAAGAATGCAAGTTTTACTAACTACTGTAGGGACAACGGTATAAGTCAGAACTTTTCAGCTCCAAGAACTCCACAACAGAATGGAGTGGTAGAAAGGAAGAACAGAACCTTAGAGGAAATGGCCAGAACAATGCTCATTGAAAGTGGTCTCCCTAAGAGTTTTTGGGAGGAAGCAATAAGTACAGCATGCTACATTCTAAACAGAGCACCGTTTCGTCCCATTCTGAAAATGACACCTTATGAACTCTTAAGGGGAAGAAAACCCAACATTGCACACTTGAGGATATTTGGTTGTAAGTGTTATGTGCATAATAATGGGAAGGAACAATTGGATAAGTTTGACCCTAGGAGTGATGAAGGAGTCTTTCTTGGATACTCTACACAGAGTAAACCATATGTAGACCTGGCAAAAATTGATCCGAATCTGAATATCCGATCCGACCGTCCTGATCCGCGGTCCCAATTCGATCCGAAAATGGATGATCTGAATGTTGGTCCGAATCCGATGGGTTGGTCCAATCCGATCCGAAACAAACTTGATCCGATACTCAACTGATATCCGAACCGATCCCGATCCGATCTTGAATAAGTTATCTAAATATGGCTAAAACTATAAAAATTTAAGTTTTTACTCCATCGAACCCGAAAATTATCCGATCCGATCCGAGTCCGAAAGTACAATGATCCGAATGTTGGTCTGAATCCGATAGATCGGTCCGTTCCAAAACCGATACGATCCTAACACGATCTGAAAAATGGTCTGATCCGATATCGACCGATCCGAATCCGACCCGAACGGTCCGATTGCCAAGTCTAAGGCATACAGGGTCTTTAACAAGAGGACCTTGTGTATAGAGAAGAGTGTCCATGTGATTTTTAATGAATATAACATGTTCTCTGAGATTCCACAGGTGACAAATGATGATACCATAGGCTTATTCGAATTCACGGGAGAACAGTTCACTAGTCAAGATGATGCACAAGTAAGGGAACCAGACTCACCTACTGGTCCACCCCCAACTAGTGATAGAGAGTCTGGTAATACATTTGAAGATGAAGTTGCAGAGGATAATCCACATGAAGACGGTGAACAGGCAAATTACTCATGGGGAACTATCAACGATCAGGTTGATCCCACTGAGAATCAGATAGTAGACCAGCAGTAGAACACTTTGCATAATGTTTCCTCAAAAAATCAAGAGAATGCATCAGCTGAGGGGGGAACGTATGCCTAGTGGTAATGCTAGAGAGAATGCACAATTGAACACAGGTTTTAAAAGTTATAAATATCAGTCCTCCCATCCTACTGATTTGATTTTGAGTGATATTAATAAGGGTATTCAAACTAGGAG
>SNQN01005840.1:19405-32474 GCA_008642245.1 Bassia scoparia
CCATCTGTTTATCAAAACTTTTGTGCATTCTACTCTTTTTTGTCTAGTGTAGAACCAACGGACTATAAAATGGCACTGTCTGATCCTGATTGGGTCTTGGCTATGCAAGATGAGTTAAACCAGTTCCAGAGGAACAATGTTCGGCATCTTGAGCATAGACCAGAAGGTAGAACAATAATAGGTACTCAATGGGTCTTTAGAAACAAATTGGATGACCTAGGTACAATAGTCCGAAATAAAGCTAGGCTTGTTGTGCAAGGTTATAATCAGCAAAAAGGCATTGATTATGATGAGACCTTTGCACCAGTTGCAAGACTTGAAGCCATAAGAATATTGATTGCTTTTACTGCTCACATGAATTTCATATTGTTTCAGATGGATGTCAAGACAGCTTTTCTGAATGGCTACTTGAAAGAAGTGTTTGTAGAGCAGCATCCAGGCTTCGAGGATGCACTGTTCCCCAACCATGTATATAAGTTGGACAAGGCTTTGTATCATCTTAAGAAAGCTCCTAGGGCTTGGTATGAAAGATTGTCAAACTTTTTGATGGAGAATAGTTACAAAAGGGGAACAGTGGACAAGACCTTGTTTATCAAGACAAGGGGCACTGATTTGTTTGTTGTACAGATTTATGTTGATGATATATTGTTTGGTGCAACTAATCAGATGCTATGTAATGAGTTTGTTGATCTTATCCAGAGTGAATTCGAGAGGAGCATGATAGGAGAACTACGGTTCTTCCTAGGGCTGCAGATCAAGCAAACAGATGAAGGGATAATGATCCACCAACAAAAGTACCTAAAAGAGCTACTGAAGAAGTATGGAATGCAGAACAGTAAGGCATATGAGACACCTGTTTCCACCTCTACTAAGCTGGATGTAGATGAAAGGAGAACAGCTGTGGATGCCACACTGTTCAGAGGAATGATTGGCTCACTTTTGTACCTCACTGCTAGAAGACCTGATATCATGATCTTTGTGGGATTGTGTGCTCGATTCCAAAGCAACCCCAAGGAGTCACATCTGAAAGCAGTAAGAAGGATTTTCAAGTACTTGGTAGGAACAGTTGATCTGTGTTTGTGGTACCCCAGAGGTAGCACAGTTGAACTGGTTGGGTACACAGATGTAGGCTATGCAGGATTTCTTGTTGATAGGAAAAGCACATCAGGTATGGAACACTTCTTGGGATCATGTTTGATCTCTTGGAGTTCAAAGAAGCAAAACACAGTTGCTTTGTCCACAGCAAAAGCTGAATACATAGTTGTTGCGGCTTGTTGTTCTCAGCTATTGTGGATAAAGAGTCAGTTGAAAGACTTTGGTGTATTATTAGATTGTGTTCCTATACTTTGTGATAATATAAGTTCTATTAACATTTCTAAGAATCCTGTGCAGCACTCCAAGACAAAGCATATTGAGATCACACACCACATCCTTAGGGATAATGTTGAAAAAGGTAATGTGGAGATGCTGTTTTGTAAGGGTGAAGATCAGCTTGCTGATATCTTCACAAAACCATTGTTTAGAGAGTCTTTTTATAGGTTAAGAGACTTGTTAGGTTTAGTTAGATTTAGGTGAAAGGCTTCTTTTTGTTAACCCCCAATGATTGGCTAGATTAGTGTTCATAGATGTATATATTGCACATAACTTTATTGATACTATTTATACCATTATGATGCATGAGCAGGTGAAGTGAACTAAGTTGCCCAGAACAGGTAAACTGTTTGGAGTGATAGGACAGTACAGGAGAATAGCCGATGGCCACGTATATGTTCTTGCCAAAATATTCGTGGTTTTTGGAAAGAATTAATTGAATATCTTAACTGCTGCCAGTTGGGATATTTATGCAGTTCACTCTTCGTATTTTTGGCAAAGATTAGCTTAGTGAGTCCAACCCACCATCACGTGCCACTTCATGTTTGGTAAGTTGAGGCATTTATGGGAAGTTATTTCCCTTCACTTCCACTTCCATAACTCAAACTGTCAACTCTCTCTCCTTGTTTTCGTTGTTTTCACTATATATTCCCTTCTTGTTTTCTGTTTTTGATCATCATAACTCAAAGTCATCTCTCGGAAAACTTTGYTTCATTCGAGAAGCATCACCTCGATTTGCGTGCAAGCTTTTAATCAAAGAAAATTCTGAACATGGGGAAGAAAGCAGCTACTGGTAAGGGAAATGGGAAAGGGAAGAAGGCTACTGCTTTGCAATCTGAGGCGGTTGTGGCCACTGAGCATTCAGAAATAACCATCGACACCACAAAAACCCTCATTTCTTGTCCGCCACTACCAACTCCACCTCCACCCGAAGAGTGGTACACTAACACCACTACAACAACCACCATGCAACCACCTCCACCACCACAAAATTAACCCATAATTCTACCATCACCTTAAATACCGATTCCACCACCACAAATCACCGCACCATCACCTCACACCACGATTCCACCACCACCTCAACCTACATTACCATCACAACCTACTACTTCCACAAACCCTAAAATTGCAGAACCTACTCCAACCTCTCTACCAGCTCAAAACCCTAGCTTGGAATCAAAATCAGCTGAGGTTGAGAAAACTTAGGGGGGACAAGGTTCTGCTGCCAAGAATCTTGTTGAGGTTCTTGAGTCTGAATTTTTGAAGCCTCTAGAGGATCATGAGGAAGAAGAGGTTGAGGGTGACGATGATTATGTGGTTGAGATTGTCTCTCAGGTTGTTGGAGTTACTCAGGGTGCTGGAGTCATAGGGGTTGTATTGAGGAAGTCCACTCAAGGTTCAATGGTCAAAATTGAGGACAAAGAAAAGGCGATGAAGGAAGTAGAACAGTACACTAGTACCCCCAAGGGAACCAAGAGGAAGGCACCTGTTCCCCGATCTGTTAAAGGTAAAACAGTTGCTTCTCCTTCTACTATTCAGTCTTCTAAGAAAGTTGTTATGACTGGTTGTGGTTGTGAAGAAGGTTATTAGGATATTCCTGCGTTGTCTGAAGTGAAACAAATGTTAGGATTTCAAGGCTGGTTGAATCATATTAGGATTGTTAAGAAGGCTTATGTAGAGCCTGTTAAGGAGTTTTATGCTAATTTGTTTCAATATCCTGATATGAGTTTAGTTAGTAATGTTTATGACAAAGATGTGTGTGTGTGTCTGTTTCGTCATTAGCTAGGTTTTTGAATGTGCCTAGAGATGGTTATGTTGGATCTAGTGTAGATAGTTGGCGTACTGTTGTTTGTGTAGGTCATGATGAAATCATGAAGTTTCTATTTGAGAAGGTTGTTAGGACTAGGGAAGGGTTCAAAACCACTAGTCTTAGGGAACCTATAATGAAGATCTTGCATTCAATCTGTCAAAAGGTACTGATTCCAAAGTCACAGGGTAGAGGGTCGGTTAGAATCATGGATAAGGTTCTAATTTACCTAATGATGAAGAATGTGAAAATTAACTTTCCTACCCTAATAATTGAACACATGATGATCTGCAAGAATGCTCCCTCTCACTCTCTAGCCTATGGGTCCCTCATCTCTGGGATCTTGACAAAGGAAGGTCACACTCTGAGTGGTGACACCATCCCTGCACAGAAATTCTCTATGAAGATTCTGCGTCAAAAGGGATTGGACATCAAGGGTGACAAGTTTTGCAATGTTGGAGACTCACCAGTAAAGAAGGAAAAGAAGGAACCTGCTGTAAAGAGAAGAAAAGTAGAGGAGACTAGTACATCTACTGATCTCTCTCCACTGTTTGAGAAGATTGAAAAGCAGGATAAACATTAGAGATGCTGGTGACTATGGTGCATGGCTTAACCACCTCTTTCACTGAGAGGCAAGGGAGTTTGGAGGAAAAATTGAATGAGACCAGAAATTGGGTTGCTAGGATGAAGGATGAAGGGACTACAAGACAGGTAGTTGTTGGCACTAGTCAGAAGGTTGAGACCACTCCTACTGTTCGGACTACTGTTTCTGCTGCTACTGGACAAACATCTACTGCTGCTACTAGTCAAGGTTCTGTTTCTAATGGATCAGTTGCAAAGCAGTCTGAGGAAGACGAAGAGATTGACCTCGAGGAATCCACCCACTCTTGTGAAGATGGAAGTCAGGATGAGGAAAAAAATGATGATGTTGATGAGGAACCAAAAGATGATGAGGATGATAAGGGTTCTGATCCTGATGCTTCAGAGGATGAGATGGAGGATGAAGAGGATGATGATGAGTGATGATCTGCTCTAGCTTCTGTTCCCCTCCCCCTATCTATTGAACTGCTTTTGGTTATCTATTTTCTATGCCATTTTATAAGACATTATTGATGTAATTTGGTTCATGTTTAACTATGTTGAACTATTGCTCTGCTTGTTTATTTTGTTTTGGGATTGTGAATTGTGAAACTAATAGGCTTATGCAGATTCTGGTATGAATTGGTAGTTGATACTACCGTTTGGTTCAAAATGATATCTTGTGCATGTTCTTATTCTGTGAATGCTTTTTAATGATGCCAAAAGGGGGAAAATAATTAGAAGTACTGGAAGCCTTTGTCTAGCTTAGGTTGAGTCAATTTAGTATAGTTGTAGTTGAGTCAATTCTAGACGATTCTCTTAAAGAATATGATTCTAGATAGTTTGTTTTATTGCTTTCATAGGAATTAACCAAGTTAGTTGGTTGTATCACTTAGAGTCGCAAAAATCAAAAAATTTGAAAAATTGAAAAACACAAAGAATAGTCCCATTGAGATGGAGTTGTTTTTGCATATAACTTGTTGTTTGCAGGAACTTCTCACAGGGTTTGTCATCATCAAAAAGGGGGAATTTGTTAAGTTCCCTAGTGTTTTGAGTGATAACAAACAGTTGCAAGAACGGGAACAATGGTCTGATGAATACAGCTGGTCTGAACAGCTGAGATACTGTTCTTGGTCACTTGAAAGATAGTGACATGTATGCTAACAAGTTATTTTGTGCAAATTGCTATATGTGTTTGGCATACAGGAATTCCTACTATTGAAGCAGAAAGTCCTTCGAGGAAGACTCGAGAAGATCAAGCTTATTATGAAGATCAAGGAAGCTTCGAGAAGTTGAAGAATAATGAAGATTAGTTCTAGGATTAGAAATAAGTCTTCTTGTTGTATATGTGCATAAATGTGTTTGTTGAGTGCTTGTATTATTGGTTGATGGCATTGAGCTTTAAATTTTCTCTCTTAGAGTTGAAGGCAACTAAACCAATTGGTTGGTTGACTTTGACCCTACCAGTTGGGAGAACRGTTRTAGTTYTCACAAYGCGGATCATCTTGTCGAGCAAGAAAAGAWTTTTGGAAAGTTTTCTTAAAAAGATTTTTTGGAAAGTKTTTCTTAAAACGGTTTTATGGAAACTTCAAAGATGATCTAGTGGGAATATAYGTTTGGATATATKKTAATTACTTGAGATGCAATTAAAGTAACATAAGATATTATATCATCTTGAATGGAATAATATCTTATGGGACTTTCCTAAAATATAGGGAATAGATATATCTATATTTATCTCCTATATTCTAGGGTTGCAACACTAGTAATTGTAAGGCCTCTGGCTATAAATATCCATGCATATAGACTCTTAAAAATACATCTCTCCACGGTTCTCAAAGAGTTATTATTGAGAGAAAAAGAGAAAGAACAAAGTCATAAGCCTAAGATCAAGCAAGCATTGTTCATATACAAGAGTGCACACATACTGAGCGATTTTCATATACTCTTGTAAACTCATAAAGTGAGTAATTTAGAGAGATTGCATTGTATTGAATCACCAACGAAGGGGTTGGTGGTTGGTAGCAATTTGTGTGTTCAATTTCGAGTGCTTGTGAGTTCAAGTGCGATTTAGCACACTTGGGTTGAGTGTGTGGTGACATTGTGTGTGTGAGTTCACATACATTGTGAGTGAGGGTCGCTTTGATTATTTCGGAGTAGAATTAATAAAAGTAACTAGGATAGGAGGACGTAGCTCAGAGTCGAGTGAACCTCGTTAAATTTGGTGTGCCTTTATTATTCTTGCTCGATATCGTTCTACCTACTGTTCAACACTTATTTCGCTGCGAGACCAGTCGAACTGGTCTACTCTACTAAGACAGTATACAATCGAAAAATTTTAATAGGTACTCAATTCACCACCCCTCTTGAGTACCTTCGGGAAACCTTCATCGACACTTAGGGTATCATCATCTTCACCACCCACAACATCATCTGCCACTCGCCCAGAGGTATTGGGGATTTCCACTTCCTCGTGGATTTGGTCCTTAGGCTTCCTATGAGCGACAATCTTTCTGTGAGTTATTGTATCCTATACAGGCAGGGTGTCAAGGATGGGAGGAAGACGCATTGAGTGCGAAGACGGGAAGCAAAGGGTCGAAGAGCACTTAGTTGCAACCGATATAGGTGAAGTTGGCCTGGGCCCTATAAAGCCCTCAACTCTATACTTATTGGGTGAAGAGTCCGTTGAACTCGCATTGCTCATTATTACTTTGATAAAAAAAGAATAAAGAATAAGTGCGAAGAAGGAAAGATGCGATCAATACCTGGTATGCGAAGTGAACTCTGAAGTCTTGAAAAATCTGGAACTGCGAACCTCGAATGTGTAAGACTTGAAGTTGAAAACTTACGAAGCTAGGTCGTCGTCGAACTTTGCTTGATGTGAGAAGAGGAGAGAGAAGTGCGAGATGTGTTTCATTTCTAGAGAGAAGTTATAGTAGTAAAACTTCTCTCACACTACATCAGGGGGTATTTATACCCGTGAGCAGACCCCCTACCTTCCCAAATTTGAAATTTGAAATTGCGTGGAAGGGAATGAAAAAGGGGGAAACCTGATGAGTTGCAGTTTGTGAATGAAAAAAAGGAGAGGGGAGCTGGTTTCTTCGCCACTCTTCATCTGTGAAGGCGCCCTTCTCAAGGAAAAAAAACTTGTCAAAGTGATAATTTCATATGCATTTCATTAAGTTACGAATTGTAAACTTTGGAATGCCACAGTCAAACACCCTATAAACCAAATAGTTTAGAGGGTCTTTGAGAGGCAAATGATGTGTCAAAGGAAATCCTTGTCCACGTGTCCTTCTAATATTGGATCGATGTGATCTACGTGGCAAATGCTACGAATAAAACTAATTTGGCCCAAAACGGGACGAAAATCAAACATCTGTACACCAAAACAGTAGTAATTGATGATATATGGTGCGCATGAGTAACAAGTGTCAAGCATCCTATGGTTGCAAGGGTATTTGAGGGATTGCCTATAAATACCCCAAAAAACCTCATTAATTACACACCTACACCATTGTATTTAATACACCCAACTTCTAAATACTTTGAGAGCATCCCTCTCTACTTTCTCTTTCTATGTAGCACTCTTTATTCCCTTAATTCTCGTACTTACTTAAGCTTCGGAGGTGCTAAGGAGGCGTAGCACGTGCAAAGTGCTAAGGACTCAAGAAGTGCTAAGGAGTTGATTAGATTAGGTCTCACCCTTGTTTGGAGGAAAGTGCTAAGGTCCCACTCCAATGTTCAACAAAGGTCAGCTCTCTCGAGGTAGCATTGACGGGAAACCTCCATCCTTCTCTCAACCTAGAAGTTGAGGAAATATTGTAGCTAGCCCATTTCACTTGCTACAACACGGATATCATTTGAAATTGTTTGCTAATAATTTATTTAAGATTAGAATGTGGTTGTGCCACTTAAATTGTTATTGTGATGTTTGATGAGTCTTGTTGGGTTTATGAAGTAAGAACTTTTGTGAATTTGTAATGTGATAGCATAACTCTTGATTTATGGGTTCTTTGGTTTGATATTTTTCCTAAATTAGGTGTTGTTTGATCACTGATTTAGCAAGAATAAGGCAATCGCCAAATTATACTGCTATTTGAGGATAAAATTCAAAAATCACAAGTAAAAAAGAAGATTAACAGGATCAATTAGAATGAATCATAGGTGTGAAGATCAAGGGTGATTGTTAGTTATCACTTATCAGTTATTACTTTCTGTAACTAGAAGAAACCAAAAGGAGTAGCTGGAAAAACAAAGAAAATATATAATACTTATATTCCTGAGCACCTTGTGAACAATTAATTTAGACTTCAGACTACAAATAGTTGACGAAATTCATTACTGAGCACCTTGTGAACAAATAATGATGTTGTGTAGAAGGGTTCTGACTTCTAAGACTTCCCCACTCAGCATTGCTTCTTACTCTGATCAGGTATTGAGCGTTTATTTGACCGATTGCTAGTCTTAATCTTACATAGTCAAGCATATCAATTTTGATGCATTCTTCAGTTGTGTTTTTCTGTTCTCCTACTCCTATTTTCATGAGCCTTCTTGTCATCTTTCAATGGTTAAGTGGCTAACCTCATCGTCATATTGTACCTGAGTATTTTCTTTGTGGTTTGTAGTTTGTAGTTTGTTTTTGTGTGCTATAACATTAGATTGTACTTTGTATTTTGACATCAAGCATATCAATTTTGATGCATTCTTTAGTTGTGATTGTCCTCGGGGAATGTCTTTGCCCTTATTGCCTCGGGATCTGCACCAGATGCCCTTGCTTTACATGTTGATGTTGTGCTTGTGTGTGGGCTTGCTGCCACCTACAGCTGCTGCCGCCATGTGCCACTGCTGCTACTACAATACATGTTGTCAGGTTGTTATTGTGGTGTTGTTGTATTGGCACGCATAGTAACCAAGGAGCGTTGCTACTCCTGGTGTTGTGGTTGTACCCACCAAAATGACTAACACCGACCACTTGGCATAAGTTAAGGAGTATGCTATGATTGTGAGATGGGCTTCTTATGGGAAAAAGGATATATTGATTGATGTGATAATACAACTTCTTTAGTAGCATTTGCTATTATTTTTGAGATAGGTCTGATGATGTTTCGTAACCCAAACTTGTTTGGGTTTTGAAATTTTCTTCCAAACACGGTTCTTATTATCACATTTTTCGTTGTCATTCGGGTGCTTTGATTCACTTACGGGGAAACAGGAGCAAGCAACATCACTCGTCTCCATCATACTCTTCCTCCTCCTCATCATCATGCTCAGCTTCTTCTTCCTCATCATCTGCTTCATCATCATCATCAACTTCTTCCTCGACCTCTTCATCCTCCTCAGTTGGTTCCTCATCTTTAGGTTCCTCGTGCTGCTACTGTTTATCAATAGTACGTATTGGTTCCTCTATACCAAGAACCACCAAATTGCTCGCAGCAGCCATAGCTGAAACCTGAGTCTTCGGGGGAACAGAGTCAATACCTGGAGCCATCTGAGCTTTGATATCTGGAACTGCGAGTAACAACAACTGTGTATCAGCTAGCTCCTTCTCCATCTGCTCAATCTTGGTATTGAAAGAAGCTGAGATTCCCTGGACCATCTCCATCAGTTTACCAAGAGTCTTCTCCTGGTTCTCTATTCTCTCCAGAACCACATTCTGACCTGCTGGTTCCTCTGCCTTGGCTTTCTTCTTTGGAGGGGGCTTAACCTCCACTTGTTCCTCAAACTTAAACCTCAACACATCAGATCCAATATCAAGACCCTTTTGCTTAAGTATAGCCTTGGTAGAGATGGCAATGGATATTGGATCCGCCCCGGATCCACGGATCCATATCCGTTTTTACGGATATGGATCTTGAAATTTTGGACCCGTCGGATCCGGGTCGGATACGGATCCTGGGTAGGAAAAACGGATCTGGATCCAGATCCAGATCCGTTTACCCGTTTTTTTATTTTAAATGATGATTATTTTTTTTACTAATAATTTAGTGACTAAATAGAAGAGTTTAATCAAGGAACCTAATTACTCATCTTCCTATACTATATGATAAAAATAAATTAGGCAAGAAAGTGTTAATTCTTTGTATAATGATATTGTTATTTTCTTTGACTTTTACTTTAAAGAGTGACATGCGAGATAATATGTTATATTACCGCTCTCTTGCGACTGGTTTTGGAGCGCGACATATTATATCGATAATAATATTCAAATTCAAGTTAATTAGTTCATTATAGGATTTAATTTGATGAACTATCATATTATTCTTTTGGTTACATACTTAAAATATTAATTATTTTAGCAATTTAGGTAAAATGATGCAAAATATAATAGGATCCGTTTTGGATCCGTTTTAGATCCGTATCCGTAGGATCCATCGGATATGGATATGGATCCTTCAAAAAAATATCCGACGGATATGGATCGGATATGGATCCTCTTCTCGAAAACGGATCTGGATCTGGATCCAATAGGATCCAGTCCAGATCCTACCGTTGCCATCACTAAGCCTTGTGAATACTGTTACTGTACAGTGGATCCACTTAGGCTAACTTTGTTGTTTTTAAGCAATTGGGTGATGATAGATCCATAGGGCAGAGAATGATGGGATGAACCATAACAGTTCATGATGTGATCAAGCATCAAGGAAGGAAGATTTATCTTTATCTTCTTCATCATCAGGTAGATCAGTACCATCTCCATGATGCATACTGTTCCCCTTCCTTGAGCCCTTGGATGAAGGACTTTGTTGCAAAGAGAGTGCAGAACCAAAATGAGTGGTTCCTTCAAATCAACAGACTTAAACACAACATACTTTTTGGGCATCTTCCCACCAAATAGAAAGTCATAGATCTCTTCAGGTGTGACCCCTACCAACATAGGCCACCAATCACTTGAATACTTATCAAACCCATCCCTGGGTACTCCTCACATACTCGACAAAGAAGCTACAGACATACTGACATCAACACCTCTAACATTAGAATCGATTGACATATCAGGCAATTGTTTCAAATTCACATAAAAATCTCTAACACCAGACACATTCGCAGCAAAACAATCAAATAAGGACATCCATCCTTAGTACTCAATCAAATCCTTATAATCAGAAAGAGCATGCACATCAAAATAACTAACCTCAACTCGACAGCCAGATAACACTACTCTAGCACCTAAGTCAGTGAAATCAGTGATTGGTGACTCTACAGACTTACCTTTTGTAGATCGAGGTGGTTTGGCTGCTGCTGCCTTTCTCTTGGTTCCCCTCTCAGAACCAGTTGATTGTTCCTCTTCTTCCTTCTTTACCTCCTTCTTTACTGCTGAACGAAGTCTCCCTCTGACTGTGGTGTCTACCGTAGGTAACCCCTCCTTTTGACCATTAATTTCTACCTCTTCATCCCCAGCACTGACCTTCTTGAACTCCTGATTTAAATCTCCTTGTGTCTCATGCACCTGTTCCCCTTGAGAACCTGCTGGTTCCTTGAAGGTGGAACCACCAGTCTCAGTTGGATTTGCATGGGGCACTATCTCTTTTGAACTGAGTTTGGATGTTTTTGGTGGTGAGGGTGTTTTTTGTAGTGGATTTGGGTTTGCTTTTGTGGGGGTGGATGTTTTAGAAGAATCAGTAGGTGGTAGTTCTGTTGGGTTTGTCTCGGTTTGCTGAGGGTTAGGGTTCACTTCTATGATCCTTTGTGATTGTGAGGAATCACTTGATTGACCCCTTCCCCTTCCTCTCCTAGCACTGGTGTTTGATTTCCTTCCCATAATTTCTTTCGATCGAAGACGATGATGAACAGTAACCCAATGAACCGTATTTTTGAATTTGAATTTTTGTTGTCAGAAAACAGAGCACTTTGATGAGGGAGAGAATAGAGAGTGACGAAGTTTTGTGAGCTACACAAAAGGGTTAGCACAAGATGTAAATAGAAGATTAATAATCACCAACGAAGTAGAAGCAAAATATAGCCGGTTGAGCCAAAGAGTAACGGCACAATTTCAAAATCAAATTTGCAATAATCACTTTCCTTAAATATCTCAACCAACTCGAATTATGGCATGTGTAAGATATGCCTTGATCATCAAGCCAAAATAACTGAAGTAGGATATATTTCTTTCCAAAAAGATAAATATCCTAAGTAATTTTCCAAAAGATATAAAAATATCAATCGAAAAACATATCAGAGCTGGTCTGTTGTTTCCCCTTGCTAGTACCTGTACAGAACCACTTCATATTGTTTTTGAGAATTAAAGTTCAACTGTCTGTTTTCTTACAACAATGGTTTTCAACCTTTTTGAGGAATCAAACCATTTACACAACACCTGAAGGATTTTGACATAGGTATATACACATATAATACAAGAGAGATAATTCTAGCCAATCATTGAGGGAAAAGTATAGAAGCCATATCACCAAAACCTACTAGACCTATGACACACTATTGACCTAAAACTTAACTAAACCTAAAAGGACTCTTAATCTACAAACAGACTCACGACACAGAGGTTTTGTGAAGATATCTGCAATTTGATCCACACTTTTACAGAACAACATCTCCACCAAACCTTTCTCAACATTATCTCTTTAAAAATGGTGTCTAATCTCAATGTGTTTGGTTTTGGAGTGCTGAACTGGGTTCTTAGAAATGTTTATAGCACTTGTGTTGTTACAAAAGATTGGAACACTGTTGTATACAACACTAAAGTCTTTCAGTTGGTTCCTTGTCCACAACAGTTGAGAACAGCATGAAGCTGCAGCAATGTATTCCGATTCAACTGTGGATAAGGCCACTGAATTCTATTTCTTAGAACCCCAAGATATTAGACAAGAGCCAAGAAAATGTGTCATACCTGATGTCTCTTTCTATCAACAAGGAAACCAGCATAATCTGCATCTGTGTACCCAATAAGATCAATTGAACTTCCTTTAGGGTACCACAAGCATAGATCTGTTGTTCCTACAAGATACCTAAGTATCCTTCGAACAGCCTTCAAGTGAGATTCCTTTGTATTGCTTTGAAACCTAGCACACAAGCCAACAGAAAACACAATATCAGGTCTACTAGCTATTAGATAAAGTAGGGACCCAATCATCCCTCTATATAGTGAGGCTTCAACATCTGTTCCCCTCAAATCAGCATCAAGTTTTGTATATGTAGGAACAGGTGTATCATAAGCCTTGTTGTTCTCCATGCCAAACTTTTTCAGCAACTCTTTCAAGTACTTTTGTTGATGGATCATGATCCCATCAGCTGTTTGCTTAATCTGCAAGCCAAGGAAGAATCCTAATTCCCCCATCATGCTCATTTCAAATT
>SNQN01005841.1:6992-41187 GCA_008642245.1 Bassia scoparia
CAACCATCAACCATCAACCATCAACCATTTTGACCTCACATATAAATTGACATGATTCATGTATTGGGTCAATTACTAACTTATTCAATTACACAAGTATAAATAATCTCTACCATTGCTAAACAAGTAGTATGTGACAACTCATTCTTAAATGGTTAATTCTAATCTATGGGATTAATGTAGTAACTAGGAAACTAAAAGTTGCAATCAAATTAGATTTGGACATTCGCCGAATCGTCTAATCAACATATTTATCAAACTATTAATAATTCCGAGTTTCAAAAGATATTAATTAATTAAGTGACACCCATTTATTGCATTATATATTTCATAGAAACAACAAAATCTGCTGTAATATGGTGACCAATGAAGATGATAGCACTTGTACAGTAGTATAGTTGAAATGTTTGACTGTTTTTTTAACCCATTACCAAAGTATTCTCTAATGTCGGTGTACTAATTGACCTGAGTCAACAACCCTCATCCAAAACAAACAAAAGATAAAATTTATAAAAAGTGACAAAACGGGAAGTTGTAGCATTGAGCTAAGAGATTCCCCTGAGACAAGAACAAAAGATCCCCGACACCGATGCATGATGATAACCTCAAAACAATAAAATAATAATCAGATGACAAAGTGCAACAAGTACCAAAGTTATGACACTAGATCTAGCCATTAGAACACTTAGATCTGGAAATATAATGCTGACAATTAAAAAATAATAATAATCTGTTGTAGTCGCATGTTAGTAATTTTAAGTTAATGCATAATAATTGAAAGGGTAATGCGTGATAGTTAGCCTATAAGGATTGTATATATATGATACCTCATCGTCTTGAGCGCCGCRGGGACCGGGGGAGAGGGCATCGAGCCCACCGGCGGGTCCGGGAGCTTCAGAGGGAGGCATAGGTGGAGATAAAAGTGCTGGAGATGGAGCATTGGCAACGGGGCTGACGGCGGGAGTGCTGACTGGGGTGACAGCTGGAGGGGGAGTGGCTGCGGGTGGGGTGGCAACTGGTGGGGGAGTGGCTGGTGGTGGGGTGGCGACTGGTGGTGGAGTTGCTGGTGGTGGGGATTGTTGTGGGGGTGGGGACTGTTGTTGGGGTGGTGGGGATTGTTGTTGGGGTGGAGGGGAGGTGGCGACTGGTGGTGGGGTCTGTTGGGGAGCATTGGCGACTGGTGGTGGAGATTGGGTGGCTGGTGGTGGTTGGGATGCTTGCGGTGGCTGGGATGCTTGGGGTGGCTGGGTGGCTTGCTGGGTTGGTGGCGGGGTGGTGGTTTGGGTGGGAGGGGTGGCGGCAGGTGGTTGCTGGTTGGCGGGAGGGGGTTGCTGGTTGGCGGGAGGAGGCTGCTGGTTGGTGGGAGGAGGCTGGGTGAGGGATTGAGAAGGGGAAGCAGCGGGGGATTGGCCGCCGACGGTAGCGAAGGCAATGCAGATGAGGCCAAGCAAGAGCGAGGCCCTGAGATCCATGATGAATGGGACAAAAAAGGGGTGAAAGAGTGGAGTGGAGAAGTTGAAAAGGGAGACTGGGAGAGTGGAGTGAAGTGAAGTGGAAGAGAGTGAAGTAGAGTGAGTGAGTGAGTGAGTGAGTGAGTGAGCGGCGGGGAATGGAGAGAGGGGGGAGGGGGAATAAATAGTGAAAGAAAAGGGGGGGGAGGTGTTGCGTAATGAAGATTCTTGCTTGTTAAGAGAATCACATGGTGAGGTGAGTGAGACAGTGGTAATAATAAAAAGTTTAATTAGCATTATTATTATTATTATTATTATTATTATTATTATTATTACTACTACTACCAACCAAAACTAATTTTAGAATGCGGGAAAAGGTGGGCCTGGACTATTTGGTGGCCCAGGTTGGGATGTCTCATCTTAAATCTCACGATATGTAATGCAACCAATATGCTAAGCAATACACTCTGTTCAATTATTATAATTATGAATTATGAATTATGAATTATGAATTATGAATTATGAATTTATGATATGATAGGATATGTTGCTATTAGTGTATTATTTTCATCATATGTGATTCCATTCAATTATACTACCACGTCTTTGTAACATGTACCTCGTTCGTATTAGGGACTTTGTGGTGTATGTATTGTCCATCTATTCTACGTGTCACATTATTTTCTAACCAATAATCATTTTAGGATCACGATCTCTTCTTCTCATCTCAACGAGCTAAGACTTTATCACTTCTCATTTCCGATCAATCCATTACATACACGATGGCGGAGCCAGAAAGTATTAGATGAGGGGGTTACAATCAAGAAATGTAAAATTCGATTGAAATAAATAAAAGGGAAATTCTACTATATGCCCCTGTAAAATCGTGTTTTCCACAATATACCCTTTTTTGGGTCCGTAATAAATACCCGAAATTAAGGTTCTTAATCTGTGATAACCTTCCCCTAATTTTTCGTTAATTTAGTATTTAATTTGTCTTAACCATGGTTAAGGGTTAATATTTCCCTCCAAAATTAGAGATTAGGGTTTATGTTATATTTTCCCCAAATTGATTTGCGATTCAATTGTGTCTCAATTGCTTATTCGATTCATCTCAAATCTCARCCCTAAAACAGAAAAATGTCATCTTCATCCTCCAGGTGCTCGTATCCATGTAAATTGGAGTTTGTGAGCCCCAAATGCACATGCAAGACTCTGAAAACTCGCGAAGTTGACGCTTTCATTAACTAATCTCAATTTCAAGAAGGCATTCTTCAGATGTGATGATTGTGGATTCGTCAAATGGCTCGAGGAAACTGACATAAAGGGTTTTGCGCAGCCTCATGGAAATTTTGAAGTTGAAAATCTTAGCTGTTAAGGAAAAAATTGATAGGTTGAAAGAGGTTGTAAAGCTAGGGTTTCTYYTTGTGATTATTCTTATTGTATGTTGTATTGATGTTGAAGTGATTAAAATGTTGATTCGATCAATTCCATTGTAATCGATTATCAGACTGAACTTCAATTGTAAACTTTTGTTTGGATCAATGAACTTCATTTCAAAGTTTACAGTAATATTGTTGTGCCTTTATTATAATTCTGTTTGGATTACTTCTGAAAATTCCTGTACCATTACATTATTMCGAATGACATGTCTGACTTAGGCAAAATGCAAATACTCTGATATATTAATATGGATCATAAACAAAATGCAGGAGTTCACATTGTTTGGCACTAGTGATATAACACTTACATGCACAAAGTGACTACAATAATAGTTAACATAGTGGTAGAAACTTGTCCAAATCAAAATACAAATCCCAAATGTCTTAACTTTGACTAAAACAAACTTGAAATCCTTAGAGACTAATTAGGCTAATACTGAAAAAGCTACTGCAACATTGTAATCCTATTCATGATCTTCTGCTTCTAGTTGCTTGACTGGCTGTTGTTGCTTGATGTGCTTTGCCCTAATCTTAGATTACGTTTTGTGCTCTAAACTGCACTGGTTGGGTGGATCTGGCCTTGTTACTTGATTGGCATTGTCTTGCCTTATTTGCCTTAGGTGGCCTCATTTGTTGACTAGTTGAGGCTTGAGACTCAGCAATCATCATCTCCATTATGTTACTTGCACCACTTGTGCTACCTGTTGTCATCTTGGTCTTGCCCTTGCTTGTTGCTTTCTTGGTTGTTGTTTTTCCTTCTTTCTTCATATTTTCTTTCTTTGTAGCTCCACCTTTGCAAGTTAAGCTGTTGTGCCCAAACTCCTTGCATCTGTTGCATTAGATTGTGGTTGATCTTGCTCCCTTCTATTGCTCACCCTCCTCAGGATTTCTCTTCCTTGATGGTCTTCCAACACTCCTCTTCATCTCTGGAGGAACTAGCTTAACGCAAGGTAGATCAGGCCAATTGTCAGAGTCAGGTATTAGCAAGATGTTGCCATTATATGCCTGCTTATACCTTGAAACAAAATACCACTCACTGACTAAGTGGAGTGGATCTTTGCCTACATGCAAGATAACCTTGATTGCATGTTTGCAAGGGATACCACTTATCTGCCATTTTCCACATACACAATTCATACAATTAAGTGAAACTGGAAGCATGCTCCTGCCATCAGAGACTTCATACTCCCCTCTGCCTGCAGGGTAAGCATTACACACTCTTCTAACACTTGTATTAGATACAAAATGAGTTCTGTTATGTACTTCAAAATAACTGAAAAATTGTAAAAGAAAATGTACATTTTTATACCTTCAAGAAGTGTGAATGTATGGTATGTTCTGTCAGCACCTATAGTGCTATTGAAAATCTCTACAAAATTGTTAGTCTTTTCATCACTGCACAATTTAGGATCAAATTTCCATTTGGTCCACTTATGAAGTGAACCAATATCTTTCAACCACTTCAGAGCACCTAAACCTCCAAACTTAACAAGTTGTTCTGTTGATTTTTTGAATGTAAACTCAATATAAGAGTTCACAACTCCCCAAAATAGTTTCTGCATCAAAACCCCTGGGAAGTCTTTTTTGAAATTCTTACATAAATGTCTAGCACAATATCTCCTTGGGACCCTAGGCTACACTTGATCTAATGATGGATCAATTCCCTGAAATAATAACCAGAGTTAGTAGAATGATAGAATTACAATTGAATACAAAATAGTAAGTGAAATGGAAAACACATCAACACTTTCTGTRWGTCTGGCATAATTGTCCAATCAGACCTTCCAGCTTCAATCAACAATGATTTGAGGTGGTGGAAGAACCAGGACCAACTGTTTTTGTTTTCAGAATCCACTACAACCACTGCTTTGGGAAACATTTCATTGTTGCCATCAAGACCAATGGCACTTAGTAACACACCTCCATAGTTGCCTTTAAGGTGACAACCATTCACACCTATGAGTCTCCTACAGCCACTAATTAGGCCTTTGAACTCTGTAGAGTAGCTAACAAAAATGCTTTTGAATTAGAGAGGTTTCTTTGGTGTCTGAAGTTGTTTCCATGTACAAAAGGCAATTGAACCTGGGTTTCTTTACTTAATAAGCTCACAGTAAGACACAAGCAAGCTGTAGGATTCATCATGCCTTCCTGAATATTTGCAAAGTTTTTGCCTTCATTTTGTACAAGGTTGATTGACATGGTCACACCAAACCCTCCCAGAGCAATGCATTCATGCCTTACCTTCTGATATCAAGCTGCTCTATGTTCTTCAAGAAGTTTAGATCAACCCAATCACAATTACACATTAGGTGTTAACAATGGATCACATTTGGTCCTTCAAGTTGTCTTTATAGCCCATGGTCTCATCTGACAACTTGCTTGCATGATCTCCATTGACATCTGAGTCTACACATTTGCAGTGTACCTCTCATTAATGTCTAACTTCAAAACAACCAATGCCAAAATCTTCTTGCACACAATAATCTCTTAAGTGCATCCTGAAGTTTCCTACAACAAAAGGTGCCAAGGCTTCAACCTAATTTACCTAGCTCAGCATTCATTATAGACAACCCCTTGCTTCTAAATTTTAACTCCTCATCACCATCAATCTCATACACCTCAGTTTTTGCCTGAAAAGCTCCCAACACCATCACAGTAGTTCTCCTTCAACATCTCCATCAGGTTCCCTTCATCTTCCAGATCATCATCACCCATCTCTTCAATCAGAATCAGTCCCATAAGAATGAAATTCCACCCTCAGATCATATTCAGTCATCCTCAACTCATCAGAACATCAATGCATGCTTGTGTCTATCCTGACCCTGCTCCCGTATCCTCAACAGGAGATTTGACTGTTAGGTGGAGAGTTTGATTTTAGGTAGGGTCCAAAAGCAGTTGACAGTATAGGGTTGACAGCATGTGAAATTTGCTGTAAGTTCAGTTGTCCTGTAGTTTATGTTTACTCCTTTGGTGTACAACTCAAATTCTTCAAGTGAAATAAGCTCTCGTCATGATCATTGAGGGATTGTCAATAAATCTTGGCTTCTTCTAGAATTTAGAAGAGGCACATGTGGAGTGAATTTGACTTCCTCCAACATGACAGGTAGCTTCCTGAATGTCTCACTCATTAGGAGGTAAGAGTAGGGAATTGAATTGGGTATGGGATGTCTCTGGCAATTTTAGCCTAGCACTAGCCCAACATTTGACACAATTGGTTCTGAACACCCTTCACTAGTTTACTAAGTTCCATATGAAGCATGGTACAGTCAAACCCACAACATGAACATCTATCTCCTTCCCCTCTACAACCTTAAACATGGTCATCATAGTCTTATATTAGTCAGAGATGAATTCCATAACTAAAAAATGCAACCAAGGATTCGCTGGCAAAATTAACCCCTTTAAAAATCAGAGCACATGTCATAATTAATCACCATCCATGAGCACCACACTCATCAGTTGCACCAACCACAACATGAACACAATCATAACTTCCTCATAAAAACACTTAAAATTTTCTTCCATTCTGTCACAAATGAATACACACAAACCAAACAATACAATTAAAAATCATGAAACTAATTATCCAACTCAAACCAAACTTCAACAGTCCACAATAAGCTATGACAATATTCCAAAAAAATAAACCAATGAATCAGAATAACCAACAAGGAATTACCATTTCAAAACAACAATAAAACCCACAAAAACAATTGTTACAACAAAATTAAGCAACAACAAATCAAAATCAAAGAAAAACAAAGACAAAATACGAAAAGACCAAGAAAACATACCTAAGACGAACTTCCAAACGCAGAAAATACGAAACTTTAACATCAACATGTAGCCAACAAAGAACGAAGTCTTGAGTGAGAAATTGGCGAAAATCTCAACAATTCTTGGAAAATCTGAGATGAATAACAAAGGTTTGAAAGGTTTGAAGATAATATGAAGGTTTCGATCAAATATTTCGTAATATTACTGTCTTTTTATTTTTTAAAACAAACATTAACCATGGGTCGGTTAGCTTTAACTACAGTCCAATAAATAGCATTTATTAGTTATTACATGAACTAACATTGTATTACATGATTATTATGACCGGAAAAAATGGGGTATACTATGGAAAACATGATTTTACAAGGGCATGTCGTAGAATTTCCCAATAAAAAAAGTTCTAAACCTAAGTTGTAAAGTCTGATCCCTAAATATTGCTACAAAAACCGACTTAACCAAGTTTTTTTTATGCATACATTCTACCATTATATAGTATATACTACATATCTAGGAATAACACGCACCTTGTGGGGGTGGCTGCCCCTACCAACCACCCCTGTCTCTGCTATTGTCTATACATATGTGTATGTTAGAATGTCCAATACATTATGTTGCACACACACACACACACACACACACACAGATATATATATATATATATATATATATATATATATATATATATATATATATATCCTTACCATTTATAAGTTCATAAGTCAATTACTATTCATTTATTGAATAATGGGTGACATGAATAGTGAATATTACATCACCAAATCGCTCTTGTTTACTAACATTCCAACTGTAGCAAATTCCCTGCTTAACCTACAACTGGTAGATCTAATGGCTTGTATTTGCTAAATCTAACGGCCATCATTCCTGAGTTACCAAAACCCAAATTCCCCCATGCCCCTACCTCATCCTTATTCGACTACCTCATCCGTATTTGATTCTCTCAAATCCAGCCACGGGTACCTCCTCTTCCCTGCGCAAAACCTGTCACCCTTCTCTCTTCCACTTGTATATGTAGGCGTGTGCCCTTATCAAGCCTTGTCCTATGACGATTTTGTTCGTGGGCTTGAGTCACGGATCCCGCATGTGAGTGCGTTGGGGTAGTGTTATTGAGTGGGGAATCGCCATCGTGCCTATACAAGTTAATCACAGACGCCCGAAACATTGGTGCCAAGTTAATGGCCCCACTGTTTGATRAAGTAACCAGTTCGTGGGTTCGAGGACATGGTATGGAAAGAATCTTTGACCCAATCCGCCCGCATGTAGCGGCCTCTACTCGGTCTCATTGTAATTCCATTCGATCAAATCCATTGAATACACAACAACTTAGCAATTTTATCCTTAGGAAGCACTCTAGCCTTAGAAATCTATTAAAGAAAATGAGTTTCTATTATGCAAATATCACTACCTAGCCTAATTGTTGTGACAACTTCAAATTAATCAAATTAATAAGGTTCTTAAGATCCGTTTTTCCATGATTAATCTGAATTTAATGTGATTCAAAATTTTCCYGTCTTGTTTAAGCAATCAAAAAGTGTCTCATGCATAAACAATTCAAAATACATGTGAGATAATGGTTAGTATGCAATAATAGAAAACTCGAATATACAAATCAATCTTACCTTGCTTCGCTATCAATRACAAGAGAAAACAAAGGTTAGTGTATCAAGACTTTGCTTCGACTTGTATTGCTTATCACAACAAAAGAGATTGTTAGCATTGACAATTATGATTAAAACAATTGCGATAAAGCAAAAATGATTGAAAATGAATGAATTTACATGATTAAAATTCAAAAGAGAAATTATAATATTAATCAAAATTAATAATAAAAAGAAAAAAGAAAGTTTGATTGAATAGCCTCAGAATTTTGTACCTGCATTCGTAAAGAAACGACTCCGAAAGTTGCAACGAACTTGAGAACCTTGTATGTGGTGCGTGATTTGTGTTTTTGTGATTGATTTGTGTTTGAGAGAGATTTTTGAGAGCTTTAAATTGCACTTCGTATAATGATTTTCGTTGATGTTCCAATATGCACCGAGAGCATGTATTTATAGGCGTTTTNCGTGGGTTCGAGGACATGGTATGGAAAGAATCTTTGACCCAATCCGCCCGCATGTAGCGGCCTCTACTCGGTCTCATTGTAATTCCATTCGATCAAATCCATTGAATACATATTATTTTAGCAATTTTATCCTTAGGAAGCACTCTAGCCTTAGAAATCTATTAAAGAAAATGAGTTTCTATTATGCAAATATCACTACCTAGCCTAATTGTTGTGACAACTTCAAATTAATCAAATTAATAAGGTTCTTAAGATCCGTTTTTCCATGATTAATCTGAATTTAATGTGATTCAAAATTTTCCYGTCTTGTTTAAGCAATCAAAAAGTGTCTCATGCATAAACAATTCAAAATACATGTGAGATAATGGTTAGTATGCAATAATAGAAAACTCGAATATACAAATCAATCTTACCTTGCTTCGCTATCAATRACAAGAGAAAACAAAGGTTAGTGTATCAAGACTTTGCTTCGACTTGTATTGCTTATCACAACAAAAGAGATTGTTAGCATTGACAATTATGATTAAAACAATTGCGATAAAGCAAAAATGATTGAAAATGAATGAATTTACATGATTAAAATTCAAAAGAGAAATTATAATATTAATCAAAATTAATAATAAAAAGAAAAAAGAAAGTTTGATTGAATAGCCTCAGAATTTTGTACCTGCATTCGTAAAGAAACGACTCCGAAAGTTGCAACGAACTTGAGAACCTTGTATGTGGTGCGTGATTTGTGTTTTTGTGATTGATTTGTGTTTGAGAGAGATTTTTGAGAGCTTTAAATTGCACTTCGTATAATGATTTTCGTTGATGTTCCAATATGCACCGAGAGCATGTATTTATAGGCGTTTTGGAAAAGGATAAGATAGCAAAGACTAATTCCATCTATCTTTTTTCTGATATCTTCGGGAATTTTTGCATCTATATCTATTGGATCTAATATGTTATCCGAAATAACCTTTATTCACTTTTGGATAAACTTGGTGGAAAAGATTAATCTTCTAGAATATTCCGGATCATTCCCGAATTATCTGGATTTATCTACGAATTTCTGAATTCATTTATTTTCGAAAATCATTTTAAAAAAATTGTAAAAATCATATAAAATCAAAGAAAAATCAAAAAATAATTTTAAAATATTGGTGAACTCAAAAAAATGAGAAGAACAAAATGAAAAGTGGAAATTAGAGAAATAACCTATAGAAAAGATTCTAAAAAATCCTAAAAATAAAGAAAAAGCCTAAAAATAGAAAATAAATTAAATACTTTCCGCCTATTATTGTGCTCTCGGCGTATGATTTCAAACTCAACTTTAATTCGAATTYTGCAAATGGATGTGGTTTATGGATTTTATCGCAACTTCTGAAATCAAATCTATTTCGATATATCACACTTTTCCTCATCAGCTATTCAATTTGGGGAGACACTTTTGGGTGTCTACAGTATCAACCTGCCACCCTTGCCCCTTTCAAAATCAWTTGGTTTGGTAGCAGCGAGAAGCGCCAGGTCTGACGACAACAAAAATGCTTCGAGGATGTTAATGTTGTTCCAAAGGTTTAATGTAATTGCCATKATTGCAATCATTGCTTTCCCCCGGTTAGAAACCCTAATTTGGCAGTATGTTCATTCTATGTCTTGCTTCTTCGATTGCTTTCATGTTTGCAATCATCATCATCGACAAATCATCAGCACTCAGATCATCCTATCTTGTTCCTCATGATTCCATACTCTAATACTGGATATGTATTTTATTTCTAATTTGAGTTCAATTTAACATTATTCTTCCTTCATTTGCATCAATTTTTTGCTCTACGATCGTAAGTTTCTAAATTCGTGTTGAGCGTTGAATGCTGATTTATTTCATTTGAGTTGATTTGTTGTGTAAAGATAGTTGGTTTGGTATTTTTGATAGAGAATGGTTGGAAGTGTTAGCTTGGGATAACAAATGATCTTAGAAAAACTACAATGATCTATGACACTTCATAGACCTAATCCGGGTTAGATCTAACATTCAACTTTGTGTTTTGTATTTACCAAGTTATTAGAGAAACGACAAGGTTTGTTGCGAACTATATTTAACTTGATGTTCTACCATGATTTTGGCTAAATTGAGCAAGTTTTGGGTTTGTAAAGTGTCTTTTTTTTTGGTATTTTATGATGAAGAATTGCGAGATGAAAGCTTTGTTGGCTCTCAATTTAAGTGGCCATTTGATGTCCTCGAGGAGAAACGTGAGTGTTTTATAGCATTGTTGTGCTCTTAATTTAATTCTTTAATTTTAGTGGTTTATGAATTTGATGAATTGTATGTTTATCATAATAGCAGTGGTAACCCTAAATTGTAGAATTAGTTATATAAGTTCTTGAGAATTGCTGTTCTTGAGTCTATTATGTGCTCGAGATTGCGATGTTGGAACTTGATTATGGAGATTATGAGAGAATAAACCTAAAGTTCATTCCTTGATACTTCATAATGGTAAATATTAGGGCATTTTTTTAAAAATAATTTATGCCATGTTAACCTAGGCATTTACGGTTACAAATTATTAAGTTTCTACTTTTGTGACCACACATATGTTGATCTTTCTTTTTAGCTTTGTGTAATGAACTAAATTGCATTGGTAGTTCAGTTTTGCTAATATAGATTAGCTTGAACTTGGCTGACATTTTTTGTGTTTCAGTGAAGATTAACCACCGATCTGGTTTGCCTTATCTGAAAATTTGCTGCCACCATGTTGCTCCACAGTGGATGAAACAAATTTGACAATTCGATGGAAAACATGGTAAGACAAAGAAGGTATATGTAGGTAACAATTATGTTTCTTCTTTCCACATTTCAATTGCTAATTTCTCATTCTATAACGTATTGCTATTCTTCTCCTAGTTTGAGGAAAGCCATCTGTACCCCAAACTCATTCACAAATGATCATCGAGAGTTTACAATATTTACCTCATCAAATTCACCAGGTTAGTTTTACTGTTTTCATTCTTACAAGCTAAAATTTCTAGATCTACTTGCAATCGATGCCTTTTTCTCAATTTTCTTCTCAATTTAATTTCAACGTTTTTCATTCATTTGATTGCTTCTCGAATTCAGATTCTACCATGTTTTAAATATTATAGATCTAGGGTTTCTACAAGTTGGGTTATTGCTTCATTTGATGGTTTGTTCCTGAATTATGATGTTAATATTGTTTGTTGATTGAAATGATGGTGTGATAGTGAAAAGAAATTCAGTTTTACCAGCCTAAATTTTGATCTAGTTTAGTCTTCCTCACAGGTGAGGGTTGTTTATTGAGTGATTGATTATTCACTAGCTCATATAAGTTGTTGCTTTTGTGTCACTTACACACACACACACACACACACACACACACACACACACACAACACACACACACACACACACACACACACACACACACATTATGTTTAGTTGAGGTTTGATTCTCAATAAGTTGGATTAAAAGACATTTTGCGGCATTCAATTTCATCACAATTGTTTGCTCATAGTAGTAATGCAAGCAATTTGGATTAAGCTTGTTTAGGTTGGCAAGGAAAACTCTTTAGTGAACATGGAACCCCTAAAAATTCTTATTAATTCTCTTTTTTGTTGTWGGCATGTGCCCTTTTCGGGCCTTGTCCTACGTCGACTTCGTTCGTGTGCTTCAGCCACAGGTGCSGCACGTGAGTGCACTGGGGGAGTGTTGTRAAGTGAGGAATCACCATCGTGCCTGTACAGGTTAATCACAGACGCACGAAACATTGGTGRCAATTTAATGGCCCCATTGTCTGATCAAGTAACCAAGTCGTGGGTTCGYGGACATGGTACGGAATGAATCTTTAACCCAATCTGCCCGCATGTAGCGGCCTCTACTCGGTCTCATTGTAATTTCATTTGATCAAATCCATTGAATACACAACAACTTAGCAATTTTATCCATAGGAAGTGCTCTAGCATTAMAAAACTATTATAAGAGTGAMTTTCAATCATGCACATATCACTACATACCTAGCCTAATTGTTGTGACCACTTCATATTAATCAAGTTATTATGGTGCTTAAGATCCGTTTATCCATGATTCAAGCAATTTTTGGTCTTGTTGAAGCAATCAAAGGCGTCTCATGCATAAACAATGATAAAAATAAATGTGCAATGATAATCTACATGCAAGAATAGAAAACTCAAATATAAATCCAATATGTGAATCAAACTTACCTTGTATCACTATCAACACAAAAGAAAACAAAGGTTAGTGTTTCAAAGCATTGCTTCCAATTGAATCGCTTATCACAACAAAAGAGATCGTTAGCATTGACAATTACGATTGAAACAATTTCGATAAGGAGAAAACGATTGAAAACGAATGAATTTACATGATTGGAATTCAAAAGAAAAGTATTATATTAATCAAAATTAATAATAAAAAGAAAAGAGAAAGTTAGATTGAATAGCCTTAGAATTTGTACCTAGATTCGCAAAGAAACGACTCCGAAAGTAGTGACGGATTCAAGAACCTTAGATTTMGTGAAGGATTTGTGTTATTGTGAGTGATTTGTGAGATAGAGATTTTTCAGAGCTTTGAATTGCACTAAGCACAAGAGAATTCGTTGATGCATGTTCGATTAYGCACCGAGAGCACGTATTTATAGGCATTTGGAAAGGATAGATATTAAAAGAGGAAATCGTATATGCGCTTGGGGAAGCGTATATACGCTTAAGAGAAGTGTATATACACTKATCTCAAGTGTATATACGTTTCTGGTGACGTGGCAGGCCATGTCTATGTGTTTATATGCTTCTCTTTTTTTATCTATCTTTCAATTGGGACTTTTGCATCTGAATTTTTGGATCTGATTTGTTGTCCGAATTAACCTTATCCACTTTTAGATTAACTTAGTGGACAAGATTAATATTTTAGAATATTCTGAATCATTGCCGAATTATCTGGATTTATCTAAGAAGTTTTGAATTTATTTATTTTTGAAAATTATTTCACAAACTTATAAAAATCATTGTAATCATAGAAAAATCCGAAAAATTATTTAAAAATATCGGCGAACTCAGAAAAATAAAAGGAAAAAGATGAGAATGAAAAATCTTAGAAATGACCTTTAGAAATAATTATACAAAATCGTTTTTACTAAGAAAAATGCCCTAAAAGTAGAAAATAATTAAATAACTATTTTTCGCCTATTATTGGGCTCACAACATATGATTTCAAACTCAACGTTAATTCGACTTGTGCAAATGGTTATGGTTTATGGATTTTTTCGCGACTTRCGYTATCAAATRTATTTCGTATTTTCATACTTTTCCTCATCGGCTATTCAATTTGGGAAGACACTTTTGGGGGTCTATAGAAGGCCCCACTTTGGCTAAGTCTGAATAGACGCTTATTCTCATAAGACAAAGTCAAAGTATTCGATTTGACACAAGATGGAGGAAGAAGAGGATAATGATGATGAATGGTGATCTATTCTAGCCTTATGTTCCCCCTCCCCTTATCTTTGAACTGCTTTTAGTTATCTATTTTCTTATGCCATTTTACAAAACTTTGTTCGTGTAATTTGGTTCTTGTTTAACTCTGCTGAACTATTATTCTGTCTGTTTGTTTGTTTTCGGATTGTGATTTGTGAAACTAACAAGCTTGTGRAGAATTTGGTATGAATTGGTAGTTGATGCTACCCTTTGTATGAAAACGACAATTTGTGCATGTTCTTACTATTTTGTGAATGCTTTTTAATGATGCTAAAAGGGGGAAACATCTTATAGTTTGTCAAAGCTTAGTTAGCGGTAGATTGAGTAAGTTTTTAGATAATTGTAGTGAGTTTCTAAAATATCTAGATGATTCTCTTACAGAATATGATTCTGGATAGGTTTTTTTAATCTTTATAGGAAATAGCCAAGTTAGTTGGCTGTTTCACTTAGAGTCGAAAATTAAAAATTAAAAATCAAAAAATAAAGAAGTAAAAAATTCTCATTGTGGTAGAGTTGTTGCATATAACTTGTTAGTTTGCACTCTACGAGTTTGTCTCATCAAAATGGGGATTTTGTTGATTGTCCTAGTGTTTTGAGTGATGAAAAAAGTTGCAAGAACAGGTACATTTGATCTGATAAATACAACTGGTCTGAACAGTTAAGGAACAGTTCTTGGTCTTGAAAGATAGTGATCATATCTAACAATGTTATATTGTGCAAAGTGGTTATATGTGTTTGCATATAGGTATTCCAACTTCTTGAAGCAAGATAGTCCTTTGAGGAAGACTCGAGAAGATCAAGTTCATTATGAGATCAAGGCACTAGTAGAAAAATAGACCAAAGCTGCGCCTAAATGCTGCGGTTGCGGTTATGTAAAACGCAGGCTTTTGAGTGTTAAAAGATGCGGTTTATTTAAATAACCGCAACTTTTTTAACTTTAGAGCCAAAAATAGTAGAATAAGAAAGCTGCGGTTTTAAAACCGCAGCTTTTGACTTTATTAAACACATAAAATAATTAACCCACTTAAAAACGCAGGCATATGTTACTCACTTAATTAACCAGTTTTGACTTTGACTCACATAACCCTAAAACAAATACTCACTATTTGCTACAGTTGCACAATTCAAACCCATTCACCCCGCCCTTTGCACGTTGCACCGGCGTCGTCGCGAACCAAACCTCGCGTCGAGCCGTCGTTGTGCCCACATGGCTATCTCCTCTTGGCGCTACCAACGTTGTTGTCGCATTTACACCGTCAATTACTCACTTTTGTTCAATAAAACCGGCGCCACTGCTGGTGTCGAAAATCACTACGTCGCGCCGCCATATGTGTGCTGAAAAACGCATCGCTCCATTGTGATTCCAGGTTTGTTTGTTTGGTTCTTATTTTTCCGTTATTTCATTGTATTATTGTTGGTATCTTTGATGAAGGAATTTGTAGAACACACCTTTTCTAAGGTGGTTTTTGTCACAGCCACCTTTTGTAAGCCTATTTGTCTAAACACTGATATAGCCACTTTGTTTGTTGACCACCACCTTAAGTCGTTTTCCGGCGTTGACTTGACATGTGCGGCAGTGCATTCATTAAGTAGTTTTTTTTTTCTTTTTTCTTTTGTTTTTTTACTGCATTGCGCCAAAACCAGAATGTAAACTAGAAGGGTTGCTTTACTTGTTATTCTCCATTAATTGAATCATAATCACTTATATTTAATTGAATATTATTATTATTATTATTATTATTATTAGTTGTAAAAGAGCATAGAATAGAAATAATAAATTACAACCATCTGGGCGTATGTCTTATGCTATACAGACAATAGGGCTAACATTATGAATTCCATCAGACAAACTACTGATGCATGATCAACAAAGCCAATTGGTAATCTTTGTACAGTAACCACATAGAACGACTTCTTTTCATTCAATGGAGTAAATGAAAGAGAAGAAGGATTTACTGTGACAAAAAAAGGGACATCATTACAATTGGCAACACAAAAAAAAAAACCAATTAAAACAAAATTGAATCCGAAACAAACATTATTCAGAACATGAAAGAAATTAGCTTCAAGGGAAACAGAAGGACAAAAACGAAATTAGGGTTTAGAATCAGGAAATGAGAAGAACGTTGTGAAGGAGGGCTTTAAAAGGGAAAATTGGAGGGGGTTTGTGGGGAATCTAGCAGAAAAAACGAAAAAAGAAAACAAAAATTAAAAAAAACYAATTAATGAACCCACGTGCCCGGCACGTCAAGTCAACGCCGGAATCCGGCTAAAGGTGGTGGTCAACAAACAAAGTGGCTAGATAAGGTGGTTTTGGACAAATAGGCTTACAAAAGGTGGTTTGTGACAAAAACCACCTTAGAAAAGGTGGTTTCCGACAAAATTACCTTTTATGAATTATTCTAGATTACTGTGTAGTTTCTACTGTGCCTTTTTTCGTTTGTGATGTCATTAAACTGAAATGGTGATGTTGATGATGGTTGAATGAATAATTTTGTGGGTCTTATTGGTGTAGATTTCGTGGGGTTTTGATAACATTGAAAGCATATCAATAATACCTGTTCCCAATTTTCTTAAGTTGCGCAATCTGCTACTGCACGCATATCAATAATACCTGCTCTCAATGGTCTTAAGRTGCTCAATTTTCTTAATTTCGTGGGTCTTATTGGGGTCAGCAGAAGATTCATCATTGATCCATTCATTTGCAATATACTTGAGAATTTTMTCAACAATGTGATTGATTGATATTACAACATTTATTTGACATTAGATTAGCTGTAGTCTTAGTATAATTTAGCTCTATGTTTTACAGCATATATAAGCATTCCTTTAATAATTTAGCTATATGTTTATAAAAATAAATCAAGTTTAATGCTTGAGGCACTTAATTAGCATGAAGAGTAAAAGACTATTACAACAACCTTGACTTCTAAATGCTTTTGGTTCTACTCTCGAGTCTGTATTACGGGTTTCAAAGGATCCATCAGAATGAGTTGGCACTCTAATCTTTATCCCATTATCATCTCAATGTCCTTGAATCCCATTGCACTAAGAGTAGAATGTATTGCATRAACCTAAAAGAAATTATAGTGGTCAGAAAAACTACAACTACTCAGATAACTACTACTTCTACTAGCAGTCTAGCATTGCTYAATCACTCGAAATCTCCATTCGACATGACAATTTGAAAATCTGAAAATCTGACATGGGTATCAAGTTATCAACACCTCAYGCAAAAAGACATGCAAAATCCATACAAAATGGCTTGGTTTCGATTGCTGGCCTGGTATGCACATGCAACATACAAACATAGCCAAACATGTGACATAAATCRAGGGGAGAAAGAGTGAAATCATTTCAGAAAGAATATCCTTGTCACTCAATCTTCTAAGTAAAATCTTATGGATTAAGGTAGTAGAATCTTAGACACATATGTGTATTCTACAAGAGAAAATTAACTTATGTAGTTCTTTTTGTTTCTTTTTACTTTCCACTGATTTTCACATTGATGCATAATTATTTATTTTTCCAAAGTTTAGGACATGAAATGGAACATAAAGAAAAGGTGGGTCTGAGTTAATTGCACAAGCCCACTTGACCAGCTTGTAAAAAAACCTTAAATAGACAATGAGGTAAAAATGACAAGAGGGTCAATCACTCTCATGGATGCTTACACCATAAGTCATGCCGAAAAGAAAATTGCAGCAAATCATAACTGTAGTTTTTAGGTTAGACAAGCATACACATGTTTGTTTTAATTAAGGACTTCATCCCTATTTTCTAGTTTTCCAAATCATTCCTGTTCTTACTGAGCCACAACTTATGGACTACAAAGGATAAATTTTACGTGTACCACATACTCAACATACGGTTCCGAGGAAGACTACTTCTCCTTAGCTTAACCCATGTAGAGTTTTTAAAAATGGAACGAGCAAATTTAGCAAGATCCTCGAGTAGCCATATCTAAAACACCCTTGTTGCTCTCAATTAATTTTTCTTGAGTTGATTCTATTTCCTCCACAACATGACTCTATCTTCAATACCTTGTCATAAAAGTTAGTAGAATCATATTACTAAATTTCAACTTTTGAATATATATTACGAAAGATTGAAAACATAACATATAGTAAACATATATTGTTATTACCTTAGTTTGAAAACGTATCCAATACATGGCCACTCAATGAAGGTAAGTGTGCTTGGTAACAATATTCATGCTGCACTTTCCACTTAGGAAAATGAAGTGCACATTTCTCCATACTATTGCTTGACATAGTCCAAGTTCACTCTCCAATTAGAATGGTCAACTTTCTTTGAAAATGTACCCATTTCATTCTCCATCTCGGTTGTGCATGACCATAGGCAACTAACAACTTAAACCGGCAAATCATTCATGATGTAAAAGATCACAAGAGTCTCTTCCTTTAAAAGAAAAGAAAAAATCGAGTTAGTAAAGTGAACATTATCTTTATTAATTTTCATGTGAAATTGAACTTAAATAAAATAGCAAAATTACCATGACATCCGGAAATGGAATGTGGTTGCACCTCCCGAATTGAGGTGTGCATCGCTTCTTAAATCATGAAGTGGAGATGCTACATTATCAGTCATTTGGTGTTTGACAACGTTCTCTTCGAGAGTCATTTTTACTCCAAAAGGCTCAAGCCAATGAGTTCAATCTGAATTGTCATCTTTTTCTTCAACACTCTGCTTGAATTTTAGCTGTCAATGCCTCAAATCTACGTGGTGTGTTGCTAGTTGAATTGTCTTCTTTAAAGCCACAAATTCTCACCAAGCCTTCTTTTTCCCAACACGAACCCCACCATGGCCTCTCACACCTCCAGGATATCTTTTCTTTAAACCATAAACAACTCATCTTTGTCTCCCATACGTTTGAACTCATTAGTAAATTCCTTTTTCTTCCCTCCATCTGTACAAAATAACACACACAAAAGAAAAATGCCTAGCAATATATATATGTGTGCTGTGTGTGTGTGTGTGTGTGTTGTGTGTATGTTTGTGTTGTTGTTGGTGTTGTGTGATGTGTGGTTGTGTGGTGTGTGGGTGGGGTGTGTGTGTGTGGGTGTGTGCTGTTTGTGTGTGTGTGTGTGTGTGATTGTGGAATGTGTTGGTGTGTATGTGTTTTAATACAAAAAACTTTTAACATTATAAACTAACCAGGACTCAATAACTATCTTTGCATTCGAATCAGGGATGAAACCACTTTCATTTGCATCCTTGGCATAGTGTGAACCACGCCATAACTGATGTTCGTTCACTATTCATAGTAGTAGCAAGAGAATAAGAACCGATCGATGTTCGTAGAGCTTACATTGGCTTAGATTCCATTCTTCTATCCAGGGTTAGTCTCCCATCATCAAAAAATCTAAAGGCCCATGTGCCACATTTTCCATTTGTTTGGCATTTTCGGAATCTTTTGACGCTCTTCCGTGGATATAAGATCAATGTATAGAATGAGCATGTATAAAAGAATCGACACAATTACACAACAAATTATTCATAATCAATTACATAATTTTGTGACAAAGCAATGTACCAGGACGTGGTTTCATTTCAACATTTTCAAAAAAAAAATGAACAAAAATCAATTTCTTAACCAATGAAATATAATTTTAATATGTAATACTAAACTCGTGTTTAGAATTCGTCTTATAACAAAAGCATCCCAATCTTCTTTCAAAAAAAATTTAGTATAGACTTCATAAGGCATCCTATCCCGTACTTTCCTACAATTCATCCTTTTCGCTTGCTTCTTAGGCTTTTAATCTCTTGCCTAAAATATGTATCCACCACAGCTTGGTTTTATGATTAACGAAACCTTAGTTTAAGACGGATCCAAATACCTTTTTTTCGCACGTCATTCAGTAGTCAATATGGAATAAATTCTGAAAAAGAAAAGACACAATTTAGTTAATTAAGTAAGAAAATAATAAAAACTAAACAATAATTAAAAAAAATTTTGTCTTGTATAGTTTTTATACTTACAGTGTATCTTTCCCATAAAGTTTTCAATCTAAAACCCTTAGGCACATTCCTTCTCAATCATTCAAATACTAAGTTTCGACACAATGACCAACACGTTTCGTATAGTGTTATTTAAAACTTGCCACATGGCTTGAACCTTTTTTTAATTGTACTCTCTCTCTGGTTCGTTCATGTTATTCCTTTGTGCGGGTCCTCGCGGTTTCTCGTTGTATTGATGTTTGTGTCGCAACTTGCTTTCTTGTGTATGTTATTACAACTTCTTCTCTTGAGTTGTGTCTCCACTTGCCTCATCCAATTCCTGTAGTTGTTTCACAGATTACTCTATTATAGTTTTTTCATAGGAGGTTTCTTGAGTATGTTTCTTGATTTCTAAGAACCTTTATATGTTCCTTTGTCCTAACGTATAGTAGTCCTCGTCACTAGTACTCCCCTCTATATCATCTCTATCACTTCCTTCGTATCATCCTCCATGACACCCCTCCAAGTATTGCTTCATTTTTCCTCTCTTTAGAACTCCTATAGTAACCTAATATACAACAAAAGATGACCAACAAATAGCCCAAAACTGAAGTTACGAAATGAAGAACCTTTTTTCATTCATTCTTATACAACGAACATTTGTTAACAACAAATATTGACCACACAACTAATCTCTAACATCACAAAGTTTAAGCAGAAAGAAAATTGCTAAAAAAACAATGTTACCTCTTTTTTATTAGCTTGACCCAAGACAAGCGTGCTTTTGTCAATGCCTAAAGCTTCCATCTTGCCCTATTATCCATGATCCTTTGGGTTCTCAACCTCTCATATTCAGGATACTGTTTATCACTAATCAACATTTTGACTACCACTAGCCGTTGATTTCTGGGGCTTTTTCCTTTGTCTTTTCCTGGCTAAATTAAAAAAACGTTACTTAATGACTTTCACATGACACGAATATAATGACATAAACAAAAATATCGAGTTCAAAAACAAGAATCAACAATAAAGAAAAAAACTAAACCTTGTTAGTGAAGTTAAAGTGAGCTAAAAAAAATATTAAATAAAACATAATTAATGAACCCTAAATTCCCTACTAAAAAGATAAATTAAAAAGCATATTATAAGCATAGCTGATCTCCCAAAAAATACCTTAAGCAACATTTAATATATCGTTTTCTAAGAGTCAACAATACTCCTTTGGTGATGATCTTTCGCATGTACATTGTATCGTCATCTATTCCCCCATCATAGCATTTTAGGATGGGTTAAAAGTGACCATCCTCAAAGGCACATATGATCTCATAATCAACATCGCTAACCCCCAAATTGCTTCTTTTTCCCGGGACCACAAGGACCAATTTTTATCAACAGGGTCGGTCATTGTAAAAAACACTTTCTAGGCCTGTGATGCAAGTATAAATGGCCATCACTTTCACGCAAACGATTAGTCTACATAGCGTGAAACCACAAGGTCGTCTTTCCTTAACACAACGATCGATACAACCAACCCAATTTGCAACCAAAAGGCCAATCTTTGAAGGTAAGTATCGAGCTCCCATATTTCTTGAATTTCCTTAATAGAACAACTTGCATCACTAGTGATTTTCCTTTTTGCGCTGCATAAAATGTAGATGAGGCTTAAAATGGAACACCACTAATTCTTACAGAAGTTATTGACTTTTGATTCTCGGAACCCTCTGTCAAAAAAGTTGTACCGCATTACATCATAGCCATCATAACATATAACAACAATCACGAGGCCATATGCTAACCACTTGACAATTTCGGAAAACACCTTCTTCTTGTTGATCTATCAGTTCCTCGATCATAAAACCAAAGTAATAAAACGTTTTGTATGCTAAACAAGCCATGCTCGTTTCGTTTAAAAGATTTTTAACTCGGCAATTTCTCCATATGCTCAACCAAATATGTATGGACTTCTGTAACATGATGGAGGCACATACAAATGTGCTTGAATAAGTTTATCTCTAGTTGGTGTAGACACCTGAAAATGTGTCTCCCCAAATGAGAAATCCGTGATGAATATACCGCGTTCGCGTTTTGTTTCGACTCGGAAAAGATTGCTTTGAATCACGAAGTTGAAATACGGAGGTCTACTCGGAATTATTGAGCAAAGTCAACTTACAAGGCAAAACAATTTTCTTTCGGTTTCTCGATAAACTCAAAGTTTTCAAAGGTTGCGAACAGTTAAACTGGCCGATTCTCGTGCTTTTTGTTTTCCTCATGTCGTCACATTTTTATGAATCCGCCAATATTTTAAGTTATTTTTCTGATTTTTCTATGATTTTCATGAATTTTGCAATGTTTAAATACGCAGAATACGCAGAAAAATACATGAATAATTTGAGAAAAAATACTCCGGAAATACGTTGGAACCTTCTAGAAACATTCTAGAAACTCCTGCTTGGGGCAAGGATGTTAGGTGGTCGAATCAAGGAAATCAACGAATAAAATCGGAGGGAAATCAAAATATTAATCGAGTTTGAAAATATATACATAACCATTGAGCGTATATACGCTGAAATGGAGCAGTATATACGCTCCTGAATAGCTATATATACGCTCCATTGAGCAGTATATACGCTCAAGCTTGCCATACGATTTTTGCCAAATTCAATCAAAATGAGAACGTAATAACGCTGCGAATGAGCTATATACGCTCCCATAGCGTAATCACGACTCATCCAGCGTACGTATACGCAGGGTTTTCTTGCCTCGATTTTTGCCTCGTGCCTAAAATACCCTCTTTGCCTTGCTCAGTCCGGACACGACTGAATACGCACATTCAGACCTCAGAACCTGTCCACCCAATTCACAAAACTCAATCACAAAACACATCAAAACACTCTCAAACACTCAAAACACATTCGATTTCAATTCAAAGCATCGATCCTCTTCGAATCAACAAGCGAAATAGGGTTAAATCTGAGGATTACTCACCAAAAACTTTCTTTCACTCTTTTTCCAATTCCTTTTGTCTCTTTTAATTTGAGAAACCCATTATTTGAGTTTAATCAATTAAAGCAATGTAGAAACTCACTTGTTAATCTTTCATGTTAATATGTAGGATTTTATTTCAGTATTTTTCATTGTTTCCATGGTTTTTGCTTTTCAATTATTATACATATTGTTATTGCAATACTAACGCGTTTGTTTGTTTCAACTTAGCAATTCAATCGAAAGCGACTCCTTTGAGTTTTTTATTTAACAATTGATTGTTTGCCAGTGAAAGGTGAGTGAGGACACACATTACATTATTTATGTTCTTACTAAACCTTGTTTTTCAGTCTCGTTGTATATATTCTTCTATCACACTTGTATATATTGTTTAAACAAAGACCGGAATTTAATCGGTTTTTCACATTAAATCAGAAAATCAATGGGACGACGTTTCCTAAGCACCTATTAACATACTAACAATCAACGTGACCGCCATTCATTGTAGAATCTGGTTGTTATAATAGCAACCCACCTAGTAATCAATCACTTCAAAGTCAAATCAATAGGCTCTTTTTGAATCAATTGTATATGATTGTATGGAACTAACAATGAACCGGTAAGCCCTACCATTGCGTGCAATTGGTTACAGATCTGATCTACCATGTCCCCGAACCCAGACTGTTACTTGATTGACGTGGCCATTATTGGCCACAAGTTTCGGAGTCCTGGAATAACCTATATAGCCCCTGCGAAGAGCAGTGGCGATCCCTCAATTCGGACGACACACTCCCAACGCATTCACATCGGATTCCATGGCTCAACTCCATGACACTGAAGCTTGAGTCAACGCCCCTTGCCAAGGCGGAGCGAAAGCCCTACAGTTTTGCGACCTTCACTGGATAATCACCATTGTGAGTGGACAGACTTGAAAGTCTCGTAGTTTCCTATTCAATAAATCAATTGAATTTGCTTGTGACCCTTCGAATAGGGTCATGGTCCTAGGCACCTTGGTTCAATATGGCAGTTTCATGCGCCGATCACCTTAATGTGAGATCTTGGTGCATGGGTTTAATTGATCACATGGCTAAGGTAAGTCCTATCCCGCCATGCCGCGATGCACGTGTACTAGACGTGATATAAGTGTACCTCGGCCTACATCACCAATATTGTGTGGTGTGAAATGGACCCAGCTCTACTCAGGCATGGTTACACGTCAGACTTAACCAACCACCTATAGTTTCACTTAGATCCTGACCTTAAGTGAAGTAATTGGTTTTGTTCAATCAATGTGGCGTAACTTGTGACTCTTTGTTCAGTTCCAAATTCTTAACTAAAGCCACAGTCCCCTGATCTGATGGTTATGTTCACAGACATGATTTTTGAATCCATTAGGCCCCATCCATCCAATTCAACTTCAAAACCCATTCGACTAGAGTGCTGACTTAGGTCATTCCAATCCAAGAGTCTTAATTCTGACTGATTCGACCCTTTTGACCCTTAAACTTGATTAGGTTCAATTCAATTGCCAATTCAAGACCTTAAGTCTGAGTAGTTCAATCAATTCTAACCCAAGAGCCTTGAAATCTGAATTTAGGTTCGCTTCAACTTCAATTCTAAGAAGCCTTTAAAACTTAACTAGTTCATCATAGACTCAACCCTAGGACTTGATTCGAAGGTACCCATTTCAATTTCAAGTGCTCGTAGTCTAGGAGTCCTTAATCTGAAATAGGCCCATCTTAGGTCTTGAATCTTTCTCGAGTCTAGCACCTAAAATCAGATTAGGTCTAGCCCGTTCAAGTCTACTTTCGATCAGTTCCTTTAAGTCCGACCTCAAAGACTAGTAGGTTTGTTCTTAAGGTTTCAAGTAGCCAATCTTTGTTTCTGGGTTCATAAAGTGTAATTTTTGCATTTCAGCAAGATAGCAAAGATCGAACTTGTCCTGGGCCCAAGAGGCAAGAAGTCAAACAAAATCCTACCTCCACAAAAGGCCCATGATCTCTGACCCTCATCATTCCACCAAAAGCCTTAATCCTATACTTCCTTGGCCAACTGGAAAACAAATCAAACACCATACCATCAAAGCCTCACGAGTCACCCCAAGGCGCGGGTTCATCGATCTCCGCGGCCTTCTCTAGATTGAGTCAGAAGTCCCAGCGTAGCTATATGACCCTTTCAATTCCTGTCCCTTGGTCATGTAGTCTCTTCCTCATACTTTAGCCGTGTTACTTTTAATAAAATGACTCATTTTTTTTGGCAATATTATTTCTAATTCATGCAAGTCTCAAACCACTCATTTTGACCACAATTGGTATTAATCTATGCTATTTCAATTATTTTAATTTGAAACAATTGCCCCAGAGAGCCTTTCTTTCACAGCCCACAAAATGACCCATCTCCTCCATTCCCTTGTCACTCAAATCAAAAACCCTTGCAACCTTTGAAGCCACAAACACTATCAATTATGCCATCTTTCTTCATCACCCACATCTACCTAACCCTTTGGACCAAACGTCACGTAGGAAAAGACACGTGCAAAAGAAAGAAAAGAAAAAAAAGAAAAAATGGGCAAAAAAGAAAAAGCAAAAAATCAAAGTTCAAATCCCAGTCATCACAAAATGCAAATCATGTCAAAATCCAATCAAATCCAAGCTCAGTCCAGATCAGAATAAAAAGCAAAGTCTAAAAAACACACTCGCACCGTTGGTCACTTCGTAATCATCAAGCCTCTTTCAACCTTCAAAACCACAGCCTCACATTACAACCACAAAAGCCTCTTCACACGAAGGCACTTGCCAAATCATCAACCAGACTACTTGGTTCTGATTCCGTAAGACGTAGGAACCTCTTCTCGAGTCGACCGCATTCACATTAACATTAAATCATTTGAGGCCTTTTGAGTGCTTTGACTTGCTAAGAATTCGATTATGTTTTGCCAGTCTAGAACCTGACATTAGACTCATGTTTGAACCCAACATCATGGCCAACCTCGATCTAGCCACATCTTTGAACCCCTAGTCACAAATTTCCCTTTTTATTTCTCAACCATGCTTATTCTTGTCACCTTCAAGGACTCCATTGACTCAATCCCAAAGAAGTAAAGCACTGACCTTGGTAGGACCTATTGGGAACTCATCCATACAATCTATTCACCTTCCCTTATGTTGACTCTAAGCCATAAACCACGTTGTCTCAAAGTCTCGCTGGATCTTGTATCATGGTCCTAATTTCCAGTTGGGCTTCCTGTCTCCTAAGCCTTTACGTGTTCAAAGTCTATAGCTATCAAGTGGAAATCCGAAAAAATCAACTTTTGGACCCTGTCTCTTTCCAATCAAAGTCACTGTCTCGCCAATGTTAAGTCAGTACAGTCTCGTCCAAATGTCACCTTTCTCTAGTCACTCTTCAAATGACACTCTTCAATTGCATGTACTAGGATTAGACTTAGTATCGTCCTTTCATGTCTAGTCAGACCAGACAAGCCACTTTCAAGACACTCTCAAATCAAGTCTAAATCCAGACCTAGACTAGACTCTTCAAATTCAAAGACTCTTTCAAAATCAGTCTAGAATCAACCTGACAATGTCACTTTCAAACATGTCTAGAATCAGACCTAGACAAACACTTCAATCATGTCTAAAACCAACCAGACAAGACTCCTTCCAATGACTCTTCCCGAATCATGTCTAGATCAGACCTAGACAAGTCACTTCAACATCATGTCTAGAACCAGACCTAGACTGGGGACTTCTTCAAATTCAAAGTCACTTTCAAATCGATGTCTTAACCAGACCTAGACAAAAGCCACTTCATGACCCTCTCAAACCATGCTAAAACCAGACCTAGAACAAACTCCTTCAAATGACTCTCTCAGAATCATGTCTAGAATCAGACCTAGACAAAGACCCTTTCAAATTCAACGACTCTACTCAAACCATGTCTAAAACGACCTAGACAAGACCCTTTCAAAAGACTCCTCTCAAAACATGTCTAAAATCAGACTAGACAAGCCCTTCAATCAATGACTCTTTCAAAACTACTGTCTTGGAAACCAGACCTCAGACAAAGGCCCTTCCAAATTCAAAAACTCTTTTCAAAAACCAACTGACTCTTCCACTCTTATCAATCTCAAAGTCACAAGTTACAAGCACATTGCAGCAAAATTTCGCTTAGACATAAAACAACCTATGTCCGTCACCAAGTAGCCTTAATCTTGGAATTAGGGCTATCGTTCAAGTCAATGCTCATTTCTTCGAAAGCATGGACGCACCTGCATTTCTCCATCAGCCGAACGGGGGAATGACGCTCAAAAACTCAGACACTACAACACATCCAAACCGCATGGGACACTGCACAGGTAAAAAAGCTAACTTTGTTTTGCAGGGGTACGGCGAAAAAAAGGGTACTCAGTGGTCGCAGAACGTCTTGTGATTTGCTCTCCGTCCCGAAACTCAATACTTTGACTTCGTCTTACGAAACATTCTCTCCAATCAGTCAATGTGGGCTTCTTGTTAGACACCTGAAAATGTGTCTCCCCAAATGAGTAATCCAGTATGAAAATATACCCGTTTCCCGTTTTGTTCGACTCGGAAAAAGATGTTTGACTCACGAAGTGAAATACGTGAGTCGTACTTCGGGAATTATTGAGAAAGGTTCACTTACAAGGCAAACATATTTTCTTTCGGTTTCTCGATAAACTCAAAGTTTTCAAAGGTTTTCGAACGATTAAACTGCGATTTCTCGTGCTTTTTGTTTCCTCATGTGCTCACATTTTTCTATCCGCCAATATTTGTAAATATTTTCTGATTTTCTAATTTCTATTGAATCTTTGCCAATGTTTAAATACGCAGAATATCAGAGAAAATACTGAATAATTAGAAAACTACTCCGGAAATACGTGTGGAACTTCTAGAACATTCTTAGAACTCCTTGCTTGGAGGAGCAGGATTCTAGTGCGCGAATCAAGGAAATCACGAATAAAATCGGAGGAAATCAAAATATATCGAGGTTTTTGAAAATATATACAGTAACCACTTGAGCTATATACGCTGAAAAATGGAGCGTATATACGCTCCTGATGAGCGTATATACGCTCCATTTGAGCGTATATACGCTCAAGCTTGCCATACGATTTTTTGCCAAAATTCAATCAAAAGAGAAGCGTATATACGCTGGACATGAGTATATACGCCCCCCACAATGAGCGTAATACGCTCATTGCAGCGTATATACGCAGGGTTTTCTTGCCTCGATTTTTCACTCGTGCCATAATACCTCTTTGCCTTGCTCGTCCGGGAACGGACTGGAATACGCACATTCACGACTCAACCTTCACAATTCACAAGACTCAAGTCACAAACACATCAAAACACTCTCAAAACACTCAAAACACAATTCATTTCAATCAAAGCATCATCTCTTCGAATCAACAAGCGAAATAAGTATAAATCTGAGATTAACTCACCAAAAACCTTTCTCACTCTTTTTCAATTCCTTTGTCTCTTTAATTATTACCATTATTTTGAGTTTTAATTCATTAAAGCAAGTATAAAAACTCACTTGTTAATCGTTTCATAAAAATGTAGATTTTATTCATATTTCATTGTTTCCATGTTTTTGGCTTTCTTATTATACATATTGTTATTAGTCAATACTTAACGCGGTTGTTTGTCTCAACTACAATTCATCGAAAGGCGACTCCCTTGAGTTTTTTTTTATTTTCTAACAATTTGATTGTCTGCAGTGAAAAGTGAGTAGGACACACATACATATTATTATGTCTTTACTACCTTTGTTTTCATGTCTCGTTGTATATATATCGTCTATCACACTGTATATATTGTTAAACAGACCGAATTTAATCGTTTTTCACATTAAAGTCAGATATCATGGACGGACGGTTTCCTAGCACCTTATTAACATTGACTAACAATCAAGTGACGCCTTATTCATTGTAGAAGTCTTGGTTTGTTTATAATAAGCAACCCACCTAGTAATCATTGCACTCTCCAAAGTCAAATCAATAGCGCTTTTGAATCAATGTTTTATGATTTATCAATACCATGTGACCGCAGTAAGGCCCTACATGCGGTGCGAATTGTTACAGATCTGATTGTACCCATTGTCCGAAACCCACGATGGTTACTTATTGACGTGGCGGCCATTAAATTGGCACCAATGTTTCGGGCGTCCGTACAATAACCAATAGGCACTAGGTGGCGACCCCCCAATTCGACGACCACACCCCAACGATTCACATGCGGAGTTCCATGGCTCAACTCCATGACACGAACTTGAGGTCACGCCCCTTGCCTAAGGCGGAGGCAGCCCTCAGTTGGCGACACTTCTTCACCTATGGATCCCTTTCTTGCAAGTCTTTCCTCATGGTCGCGATGTGGAAGCCAATAGGTTCGGCACTCGCCAAATACTCAGTACAAAATTTCCTACCCCTCCTAGTTGGAATAGTGCCTTGAATGATATGTCTCGATGCGACTGGATCCTACTTTATCTTTCATTGAACCCATGTGTCTTTCTAAAGATAACAACCACCTCAAAAAACGGAGCCACAAATCTGAACTTCACGACAAGATGGATAATTAAATTGAACCATTTATCAATGAAAGTTGGGGGAAAATACATCTCAAATTTACACAAAGTTTCAATCACATCTCTTTTGAAGGCACAACAAGTTTTAGTGGGCCATTGATTTATACATATCGTGTTAAAAAAAAATTCGAACACGAATTATGTAATAGCAAATCAACATTGTTTCGCAATATCCCACTAATTGCCAATTTGGAAGAATTACTTGCATCCATAACATTGACAAATCGTTGAGATTTCATGCTTGCTAAATTAACTCACAACTCAAGGATACAATCTTTTTCAGGTAAATGAGTAGGCCCGATGAACCTTAATTCCTATAATGGCTCACAAAAATCCTCTTTTTGCTTTTAACACGTGCAACAAGCTGAGCACTCTAATTCTTTCTTACATCTTCCTCCTTCCTTCCTTTATCATTATCTCCATTCACCGTTCTTCTTTCTCTTTTTATTTAATGTGATTTTTGTTCTCCCTCCTCTATGTACATCTTTTCAGGTTTCTTTCTTTCTTATTTGACCTTTCTTGAACCCAAATCTGGCAAAGTCCCTTGTTTCAAAGTACTTCACGCACAGCCTTACGTTCTTTTGTCTTGTTTGGAATGTTCAATAAGAGTCGCAGAATGGAATTACAGACAGTTTTCTCGTATGCATGACATCCAGTCAATGTCTCAACCTATAAATCTTACCCAATATGGTATTCCACAAAAATAGACTCCTTTTCCACAAACCTTTCCCCTTCTTTCCCTTTTACTAAAGACCATTTCAACACCTAACCTCTCATAAACCTCTGTCCGTCATAGGCCTAGAAGCTACATCGGTTTCAACTTCCCCATTGAATCTTTCTTATTTTTCGATTATGGGTGGTTGATTGGCAACCATTTTCTATTGGACAGAAAAACATATTTGCAACCCCATAGAATCCACGTTTCATCGATGCCATCCATACATATGGGACATTGCTTTTTCCTTTATCTTATACCCAGATAAGTTGCCATAAGTCGGAAATTGTTTCATTGTGCAAAAGAGCATTGCTCGCATTGTGAAAAATCTCATTAACAGTGCCATTCAAACACGGAAATTCCTTCATGCCATAGTTGATCAAAATTCCTTAACAAGCGGCTCGAGAATAGTCTATTCATTTCCAGGTTGTTTTGGACCTGAGAAAGAGGGACAACAATGAGTACTTGTACTTCATACATAACCAATTGAGGCAGGTTGATAATGAGAAGAATGGCCATGTACTATGCTTAAGCTAAGAGTGCCAAATGGATTTCATTCAATCTACAAGTCCGAGCCTCAAATTCCATCCTCTCTCCAAAATGTCGATACAACCTATTAATATTCTTCCACTCAGGTGAATCAGCGAGGCTTAAGAAGTTCATCTCTCTTCCTTCTCTTTGCATGCCACCTCAAATTCTTTGCATCTTTTTATTGAAAACAAGCGTTTAGAATCCTAGGTATTACATGCAGATCCCAACACATTTCTGGGTCTTTTTACCAAATCAGCTCCTTACACGTTTGTATGTCTTCTACGCCCTAGACATTTGTCTAAATTTTGATAACTCTTCTGAATAAAATGCAGTCATTTGGAATAGCATGTTCTTTTGTACTAACCAGGCAAAAGGACAATAAGTTTCTTAGTATAGTAATAATTGACTTCGGAAGACATTGTCTTCGTAAACAAATCTGCGTTACAACTTAAGAGGGAAGTAGAACTAGTGTCGACTCATTATTTTTTGCCATAATGTAAAATTTAGTACTAAGTGCGGAAAGAGGTGACTTCTTTTTCCAAACCAATACAAGCTATTAAGAGCTGTCGTCAAAAGATCAAATAGCAAACGTTTCCTAGCATATCACTCACCTCTCATCATTTCATCGACACAACTTTTCATCAGTTGCCATCTTGATCTGTTCATCATCTTGAAAATCTTGAAAATCTGCATGCCACCTTCCAACGTTTTCCCAATATAAATGATTCACGTTTTCTTCATCGTGAACACATTCTGTGCTCGAACTTCCTTTAAGAATCCCTCTCTCCATGATAAACCAAACTGTGGTATTGAGCCTAAATTCTAAAAAGAGAGCCAATAGTATTGAGCTTGCATACATGTCACAACTTGCACAAGGACAATAAAATCCTTTCTTCCCCCTCCTTACTTGATGTTCTAAAGCGAATCAACAAATTCCATCAACCTCTCACAAATTTCTCCATCTCACCACAATCCAAGAACGACTTCCCCATCCTTCAAATTTTCTACGCAACCAAGTAATACAATATATTAACAATTGTTGACAGTAAGAGAGAAGATGAAAGGTACGCGCTTATAGCTGTGTTATTATAAATAGCAATTGTTCGTTAGAATTTTAATCTAGAACATATTTTAAGAAATTATAAGCTACAATACGGAATTTAGCAAAATAAGATAAGATTTTTAATAAAGAATGAAATACCTAATTAAAGCCAAAGATTTTAAAGATCGTTAGCTGATGTATGTTGTAAACTTGTAATTATCACAAACTTAATTGATTAAAATTTAAGAAGTTTGTGATACCATAGCCAAGACAAAACTCTAAGCAAGCCAAAAAAATTCCAAAAGGCTATATCAAATAATAAAGATATATGGATATAACATGATCAGTCCAATTCAACAAACATTGTACGTCCTATTTAGTCTTGATAAGAAAACAGAAGTTTACTCATTTAGTTAACAACCAACTCATTCTACACTTCATAGAAACCAATTGTTGGAAACAAAATATGGCAACGACAAAATTTGAGAATACTCTAGAGTAAGGATAACTGAACATTCAATACGTAGCCCAAGACTTAAACAATGAGCACCAGCCCATGCACAAAACAAATGGTATCATCAAATCAGATTGTTTAATTACAAACATCATATACAAGCAATAACTAAAGAAATTAGTATGCTCCTACTGGAGACTTTCAACACAAAGTGCATTTTACACTCTATGATTGTAATCCACCGCCTATCAAATTAGCCATATCAATTAACATAATCACATCTCTAGTAAGAAAGATCCAACACTCCGCATGTGTTATAATCAGGAGTCTTAATCTGCTAATTTTCATTTATTTGTTTAATTACTTTTTTAGTCATTATTAGTAGGTGTTTGATTGCAATGAAAAGTAGAGATGATTTATTAAGTCTCACAGCATAACTAGAAAGATAGCCAACTACTATTACGTAAGTGATTGTGATTTTGATGCCTCATAAAATTTTTGTATTCAATGATTCTTTAATTTTGATTTAGAAAGAAAGGGGAAGAAGAGTAAGAATAAGTAGGCGGACTTATTCTACTTGCTTAATGATTTACAGTTATACGCACAACAACTCACAGCTAGCTATTGAATATTCTGCAAATTTTAGGCATAATTGTATTTTATCGATCAATAATCGAAGCCTTAACAAAGTTTATCCAATGATGCGTGGTATAGTATTCATAGACTTATTTTATTTGCGAATTCATGATGTGCATTTATCATATGACAAAATATGTAATTACAATAGCATACAATCGTCAAGAAGATGAATAAACGAATACAGACCAAATAACCAAGTGCAGCAAATAGTTTGACACAGTTCTCATGTAATCTGATTCAACATTCAAGCACAATGAGCAATGTACTTAACCCAAGGCCAAGGAGGCATATGATTGTTTCCAGATACTAGCAGTCAAATGAAGCATATGTTTGCTTAAAAGTTGTAGAATTTATATTGAAAAAAAGAAAAAAAAAGTTAAAGTTCCCCAAGTAAACATCAGATTGTTTGTGAAACTAGTTAAAGAAATAACAGCAATATAAAACAAAACATACACCTGAAAGGTTTGTGGTAGAGTTGGATCTAGAAGCAGATCTGTTTCTTGGAAGTGCAAAGGAGGTTGAAAGTCAGTCATCTCCGAGAGCGCAAGAGGTCTCTCGGAGCGTTAGAAGCCTGAAATGTGAACATAGTCATGACTCATGAATGAATAAAGCATTTACGAAAGCAACAATATTGGACACTTTAAAATATGCAGTAGGTTCCCTATTCCCTAACATAGTAAATCAACAAAAGAAGGCTAAAGGTATCATATGCAGCAGAGTTCCTTAGCATAGTAGTATTGTAAAAATAGTGTATGAATATCAAGGAAAACATGCATCAAATAGACAGACAGATAACACGATCACATATACATGAATTACTAACCAAAACACAACTCAATTGGAAAATTAAACCGCTACTTTGATAAGTTTATTTTACCCTTTATATACTACTTAGATAATAGATGTTGCAAGTAAAACGTAATGTTCGTATTAACCTGTACAAGTTCTTGAATCGCAAACCACTGACCATGAGATGTATGAAAGTTGCTGAAAGTGGTTAGAGATGAAAGGACTTGAAGAAGTTAATAAAATAA
>SNQN01005842.1:1666-15669 GCA_008642245.1 Bassia scoparia
GGGGAGGTGACTCTTTTTTGTGAATTGGCATCATCGGAGATTAGTATGATAATGCTGTTATTCGCATGTTTCATTGCTCCAGAAGAATTTTTCGAGGTAACTCTCTTGGCTATCTCCCATTTTGCCCCTCATGACAAAGTTCAGGATAGCACCATTCATCATGCTGTAAGAGGCCTCCAGCTCGCATTGTGTGTACCTCGGATTTGACCTGGCATCTATGCTTCAGTTCTCTCGTCGGCTTTCTCTGATACAGTTCCTGAGATTGGAGTGATTGTCTCTTTTATGTTTGGCTTTAGCTGCGTCATTTGATTTGTGAGAAATGTTCATCATAAAGGTCGTGATTTGCCTGTTTGTTCGTCAATTAGACTGTAGTTCATGTAGGATATGTTTATGTTCAGCATTCGAAGGACTCCTGCCTTCTCATCATCTGATTATTTTTTCAAAGCTTTTCCAGTTTTTCTTTCTGTTCAAGAAGTAATTCCACTTATGTGCCTTCATTGGAAACTCGTTCATCCTTGTTGATTCCGTCTTGAACGTGGCATCTTGATGAACCTGAATTCTCAATCTTTGAGTCTTCTGCTTTGTTTCTTCATTCTTCTTTTCACTCTTGCTCCTCCTGTGGTTCTTCTCTTTGACCTTCATCTGTAACAACGTGTGTCCTTTGTTTGATAAGTCTCTATCTTTGGCTATTCTTCTCGGCTTCTTTCACTCTCTTTCTTTCCTCCCTTGAGCCCATCTTTTCCTTAGCAGCTTGTATTTCACTCCTGCTTTGCTTTCTTCCTTGTTCTTCAGAGTTTGACGCCATTCTTCAGGATTCTTTTTGCTGCTCTTTATATTCTTTCTATCCCATTTTCTTCATTACCCTTTCCTCATTTGCCATTCTCCTTGTTCTCCTCGTTTGCTTCATTTTCATTCCTCTTGTTCTCATTCCTTAGTTTTCATTTCATACGCTAGCTTTCAATCTCATTCGTCTGTTATTCTTCCTTGTTATCCGATTCTCTTTGCTCTATCTCTCACTTTCTTCTTCTTGTCATCTCATTCTCCTTGATCTCTTCCTTGCTTTCCATCCTCTTCTTGTTCTCTTCCTTTGCCTCATTCTCATTCTCCTGTTTTCTCTTTGCTACATTCTCATTTCTTGTCTCTCTTCTTTGCTTCTTGTCGTTCCACTTGTTCTTCCTTCTACTGTCATTTCATTCTCCTTGTTCTCTTCCTTCACTCAATCCTCATCTTCTCTTATTTTTCTTATCCCCTTCTGGTTTTCATTGCTCCTCTCTTGTCCTCTCCTTCGCTTATTTTCTTTCTCTTGTCTCTTCCTGCTGCTCCCCCTCACTTTTTCTCACTCCGCTATCTTTCAACTTATTTCTCCTATACTCTCTTCTTGCTCCTCTCTGATTTCCTTCTCTTCCTCTTCACCTCTTCATTCTTCTCACTTCCTTACCCTCCCTTCTCCTTCTGCTCATTCTGTTCTTTTACCTCTTTCGCTTGTTCTCCGTCGTTTTGCTTCTCTGTGGCTCTCGCCCTTGTTTCCTCTTCAGTTCTCACCAGATCCCCCACCTCATTCTTATCCGGCTTACATTCCTCACTTTCAACTTTCTTGCTCCTCATCCTTGCATATTAATCTTCTCATCAGTTTGATGTCTCATCCAATCAGGAAGATCCTTCCTTCCCAACCTCATTTCTGTAAGAACATTTTGAAACGTTCGGAAACTGCCTTACATTCAATGTTTTCCCATTAAAGAGGCTGGATTTGGTATATCAGCCAATGCCAATCACCACAACAGTATCAATTGCAAGGCATGCTCACTTACCTTTGAATTGGGCTCTCAGCCCCTCCTATCACGAGCGATAATTAACATGAATTCTTCCAAGGTTATATGTCCAATAAATCCTTGTTTTCACACCTCTTGTAATCAAACTTATCAAAGGCTCAATTGTTTTCGTTTGCATAACCTATGCTGAATATTAACTTTTAAATTCACGAATTACAAAACTTATATAATATACCATTTTTTTGTAGATGACATCATCAATTACGAATATTCAGATGGCAATCAAATTGTTATGGTAATAAAATGCAGGAAATTCAGAGAAAATGGCGTTCTGAAATCTGACATTACCAAAAGTAATTTAAGGCTTATATTTCTCAACCACCAAACTAACTATATTGGAAAATTTAAAAAAGGATAAATCATTAAATACAAGTTATAATTAATGCGTCGAAACAAACTATTTCAAATCACATTGGACTATTAATTCAGCATCAATCAAACATTTTCCCTACTATTCGACTTTAAAAAAATCAAGATTACAATTAGTTTCTCAAAACAATGTAAATACTACAAAAGATTCACATTTTTCTTTTTTGGGCAATCATCTCAAAGTAGAAGTGAATCATCAATCCAGAAAGCTAAAATCATGACAAAGCGACTTCATCAATCATCACCTTAATAAGCAAAAGATCAAGACTTGGGAACATTCTATCGCATATTACGCAGGAAAATAAAAATTGCGCACGAGAGATCTAAGCTAACCTTGATGAGACAGCATAAGCCTGAAGAATGAGAAAAACCAGGTGTTTCAAGAAAGAAGGCAAGTTTTCAGATAATCAAGTTGGTTTGATGTAGATCAAAGAGAAAGAAAAAGGGGAAAGTGGAATTATATAAGTAGTAGTTGGGTGTGAACTAATAAGAAGCTTTGAGGGTGAAATGGGGTTAGGAGGGGAGCAGAAATGTCGGGAGTTGGGCAATCGTTTCTGATATGAAATGAATATAATGGAGTAAGAATTCAAAGTGGGTTTCTGAGATTTTGGATCTTAAACTAAGTAACGGTTCTTTTAACACAAACCTTCACACTTCTTATTTCAAATGAAAACTACACTTTTCTTCAATCTAAACACTCGCTTCTTTCACATGCATTGCATTAACCTTTTTTTTACACTACTCTCCACAAACTATAAAGGTTCCACTTAATATCTAGGTTTGAGACTTTTTTTTAAAACAAAATTACTGATTTGATTTATTATAATAATCCTCACTTTGGAAAAATCTTAGAAATCACTGTTGGAAATAAGGCTGTAATACAAAGAGCAACTATCTGCAATTGTTCGTGGCGTGGATGAGAATACTGTCCTAAAGTCGAATTTGCCCCGTACTCGTACACACGCTCATCGGCAATCGACCCCGCAGGATTACACGACTCGGCTAATCGGTGTACTTCAGAAACCGGATTGAGAATACGATCGAACATGCCAAAGAGAAACAGAGAGTTGTGTTTGAATTTTTGTGGAGTAAGTTTTTTCTGTGTATTTTTTCTGAAGAGGAAGAAGACGCATATATAGTGGTTGAGGGAATTGGAAGGTCAAAGATTACGGATTAATAGGTAGATGTTCGAGGAAAAAATCGGAAAGATATTCGTAATCAATTTGAATGGATGAAAATCATTTGAATAGTTACAACTGAACATTAGAAAGTTTGACCAAAAATATAGAGGGAGTGTAAACGGTCACACCCACTCCGCACGCGCACGTGTCCGACCGAGCCGGCCGGAGCGGCGGCGCGGGGCGCCGTGGGATGCCCAAGCCTAGCCACTCACTAGCTTCAACACTAGTCAACACTTCACTTTATAAACAAGAAATGGTCTAATCTTCCTATGTGGGAAAATGAATTTCTTTGAAGCAATAACTAATGGAGTTTTACTCCACCATTCCCCACATGATTCAAAGAATAAAGAGAACGAGTACAGAAGAATATGGGCATTGGAGGAATAAGTGTTAAGATATCAATGCTTTTGATTGAATTCACCAATGTTTAAATGTGTTCTAACAGCCATCTTAGGTGGATAATGCTGGAACCTATCAATGGAGTTCGTATTGAACAGATCTGCACAGTACAAACTTTTCTCAAAATCGAACACAGTCTCGCACACATGTATATAAAATTGTCTACGATCTGGTCTTATCATGAGCTTAGAGACTGCCAGCCTTAAGAGTCTCATAGGGGTGACAAATTCCCCACTTCATATAGGTAAGTTCATCAAGTTGTCTCACCAACCTCATAGGGCTTATAACTTTTAAGAGCTGAGAGCTCATCCTTATATACAATAATAAAGATAACGTACATTCTTTGTTAGAAGTTCGTAGCTACACTGATTCACATCGGACTTCGTTTGACCCTTTTAACTTGAATTTACAATCTAAGTTGGGTATCATCACAACTTACTCATGCATAGCTTAAACCATTCCCTGTCTTGCTCCAGACCATTTTTCTACAAAGGCTTTTGGGTGAGATCTGCAATATTCCTTTCAGTTTTTACATACTAGTGATATCACATATTTCTGAATCAGATTCTCGACAATCATGCCTCAACTAATGTGTCTCCTTTCCCGTTGTAAGGGATTGTTGTTTGCACTCCAATTGCAGCTTGAGAACACAAATGCTGGAAATAGGCGTAGGATTCTCAATGGAATGTCAAGCTAGCAGTCCTCTTAGCCATTTCGCTTCTACCTGCAATTCTAAGCAATGAATCAGATTCCATTGTAGAATTAGCAATACAAGTGTTTTGATGATTACAAGAAATTGCCACACAGCACGTGTAACACATAACCAGTAGTAAGCTGAATTTCATCATTGTTCGACACCCATATTGCGATCAACAATATCCTTCTAGAACACTAGGTGTCATGATAGTGTAGACCCAGTTGACTTGTCCCGTTTAGGTACTCAACAATCTAATCAATAGCACCCCAATGCTCATGATTGAATTGTGGTTATCTTATCAATTACTTAACGAGCATATGCATGTCTGGTCTATTAGTTCATCTAAAAACATCACACTTCCAACTGATCTTAGCATAGTGTCTTTTGATCACTATTACTTTTTTCTTCAAATGATACTAGATCATAATGGGTTTTCACAGAACAAATAGATGATTAAATTTTTGCAAGATTTTTCAATGATGAGATTGATTTAAAGAAACCATATAAGAGTTTAGTAATCTTAATGGCAAGTATGACATCAGCCTCTGTCTAAGTCCTTCTGTCAACAAGAACTTAGAAAAGCCTTGGTCCTGTTACTATGTCATATTGTGTCCAAACAATAGCATATCATCACATATGCATATGATAAACAACATTATTATATTGAAATATCACAAGCTACAGAATATGCAGATGAAACTCAGAAGTACTAGTTTGAAAAGCTTGTCATACCATTGTTTTGGAGCCTGTTTCAGACATATAATGATCTGAATCAATTACAACAGCTTACCGTTCCTGTCTGGAACAATACACATTTGGTGCCTCATGTAATTTCATCTTGCAAAATCACACTTCAAAAAAGCAGTTTAAATCCATTTGATGCAATGAGTTTATGAATGGAAGCAAGTTGCAATTAAAGCTTAATGTAGCTCAATTTAGTCACAGGAGAATTAGTTATAAAAAAATCTAACGTTGTTCTTTGGATTCACCACACACAGTCCTAGCTTTGATTATTGCATAAACATCAGTTTAGTTTCTTTTGAAAACCCATTTATGCTTAAGTTTGCCGTCCTGGACGTCAAAATCATGTCTTATTACAGAAATTGAACTTAAGTTCCTGTTAATAGCTTAACAACACTAGAATCAGAATCTGAACTATGGCTTCTTTAAAGTCTAATCATCTTCTAAAAAAAGCAATATATATGTTATCTAAACAACCTTCTTACCAGTAAGAAAGGTAATAAACAGTCCAAAACTATTCTCAGTTCTGGCTCTCTTGCTTTTCTACGTTCACGTTCACTAGAAAACGCAAGATCAGTTGTGCGGATAAAATAGGTGTTAGAAGTCAGAGTTAAGAAGATTTACATCTTTTCATTGGGAAGACATGCTCAAAGAATCAGCATCTCTGGATTGTGATCGCACCAAAGCCAATCGTCTTTGAGTATAAATGTAAGCGCATGTTAGAGATAACAAAAAAAATTCCATCAAGTTTTAGGTCCAACTACCTTCTGGTATCGGGCAAACCATTTTGCAAGACAACCTCCACACTTGAGGTATCAATAGCTGGTAGCCTTTCACAACTCATATGAGTCTTTTCTAACTTCTTATGAGGAAACGCTTAAGATCTAACAAGCGGTTAGTAAGCTCCCCCCACATATGAGCAGGCCTTCTGAACTTAATGAGCATGATTATATTCTTTTAGAGTCCTGTTCTTACCGTTCAGTCTATCACATTTGTTCAGGTGTATGAGGGCGGTGGTTCGTGTATTATCATTTTGCTCACAAAGTGCTAAGAGGTGTCCCTCATATTCCCCACCCACGGTCTGATTAACTCTCTTTAATTATTCTAACTGATTCGACTTCGGCCTATAGATTAAGAACTTTCTTCTGCTTCATCTTTTGAGGCTAAAGTATACTTTAGTAAAAGTGAAAAGTCATCTACAAGGTATGTAGTACGTTTTCCACCTCTACTACATAGTTCTTAAAGTCACTAGTCACTATGATTAACTCAAGTAATAGTGGTTAACTATTCACATTTTTGTAAAAAGTTTTAGGGTTTTGGCCTCAAACACACACACCATCACTTCAACTCGTGGAACTGAAGTTGGATTAACTAAGTTGTTTGAGCCTTTTAACGGAGGCTACATTTGACATGTCCCAAACGAGAATGCCACAAAGGACGAGTCAGCAATAAACAAAACCAGCAGAAAGTTATTAGCATTATAGAACTAAACATCAAGAACAAAAGCCCCTTACACGAAACTTATCCACAAATTCACTTCTGGTGAGTACTTATCAGATTCAAAAGTCAATTTAATCCCTGCTTGTCTGAGCAAGGCCCAGAAAGGTTCCTGCGAATTTCAGCAACGTAAACATTATGTAAGCAGTCTTTTCAGAAGTCAGTTTTAGAGTACTTTTCCTTTTCCATGGAACACTCACTGAGCTTGAGTGCCATGAAGTACACAAATTCTTCGAACGTGTAAGATATCAAACATTTCTTTGTTGAACATAGTGTGCCTAGTGCACCGTATCAACAATCCATCAGTCATTGGTGACTAGTGCCGCCAGAAACAAGCAACAATGATCTCATCGCTTAGCAAGTTGCTTGCGTGGAACTGTCCTCCTTTCGGTTTTCCTCCTGGTCATGCCCTTTTTGACCTCCTGCAGAATGTCCAACATCCCCAAGTTAAACATTCCATGTGCACTGTCTTTTGGGTGTTCTTTGTCTTTTTAACTGTTGTTTTGGTGCCATGAACGTGGTTCGACCTTTCCTTTGTACCTTGAATTACTGAGACTTGATTCAACAAGGTTAGCAGTAAGGAAGAATGTTACGAGTTTTCCTGTCAGTTGGCAACTGTTCTGTTCTTTCAATTTATATGCGACACCAACTCTTGAGAGTAAATCTTCTGCTTGTGCTTCAGGAATGGACCATTAACCCCACGAAGGGTGGTAACTTGTCAAGAGGCAGTTGCGTTGAAAGTCTCACAATCTCAACCTCGCAATATATCAGTAAACTAATAGTCTCATATTCATGTACTTGATCCAAACAGTTTGTCATCAGTCCATTTTTCAACTTAACCAACGACTTACATAGATTTCTTTATCCAGTCATCATACCTATATTTCAGTTTCAAAGGTCCCAAATTTCCTTAGCATTCTTATACTTACTATAATTCAGATTACAGGTCCAGTCATAAGGTGACAACATCCACGACAAGTTTATTATCCTTAATAAAGTCTCTAATGGAATCATTGAGCAAATAACAGTAAGAGCTAATAACTCCAATCTGACCTAAAAGAATTCTATCTTATCAGACCAATCTTATAATTTTTCCACAACAGGTCCTCTTAGACATCGGAATAAAGGCATTTCAAGCGGAACACATTAATACCAGCTTATACAGTATAAAATCGACTTTAGATTTTGAAATAAGGTAGTAATAAAAGAGCAACCCTTATCTGAATTTCGTGGCGTGATGAGATCAACTTGTCTAAATCGAATTTGCCCCGTACTCGTACTACGGCTCACGGCAATCGACCCAGGATTACGACTCGGCTTAATGGTGTACTCAGAAAACCGGATTGAGAACTCGTCGAACAATGCCCAAGAGAACGAGAGTTAGTGTGTTGAATTTTTGTGGAGTATGTTTTTCTGTGTATTTTGAAGAAAGAAGAACGCATATATACGTGGTTGAGGGAATTGAAAGGGTCAAAATTACGGAATTAATGAGGCAGATTTCGAGGCAAAAAATCCGGAAGAAATTTTCCGAATCAATTTGTAACGGATGAAATCATATAACGTTACAAGAACAAGAAAGTTTGACCAAAAATATAGGGAGTGTAAAAGGTACACCGACCCGCGACCGCACGCGCCGTGCACGAGCGCGGCCGACGGCGGCGCGGTCGCGCGCAGTGGTGGATGCCAACAGCACTCACTAGCTTCAAAATTATAACACACTTCCTTATAAATAACAAGAAATGGTCTCATCTCTTATGTGGGACAATGAATTCTTTGCAAGCAATAACTAATGGAGTTTAAATACCTCAACATCACCTAACCATCTGATTTCAGTCGAATGAAATAATCCGCTCTCGAATTAAGCTTGTGTTCGGATTTGCAAAAGAATCAGTGATCTTATTAATAATTAAAACAAGAAAACATATACATATATAAGAAAATCTGCAATCCTATAAATTGTAATGTTTGTTTGAGGTAGTAATGTTTTTAGCTACCCAAGTCCAAGTAGTAAAAGGTTTTCCAACTTAATTTTTATAGGTCTATCAATTATAATCAACGACTATTTTTAGGTTTATCAATTATTTAGGTTTTAATGCAATGTTGAATTATAAGGTTTTACTTCAAATTTTAGGGTTTCAATTTCATGTGTTTTGTTGAATTCATGGTTCGTTTTGATTTCATGGGTATAGAAGTCATTGCGGGAGATTATCTCAATTTAATGACATATAATAATGTTTTTTTTGTTTTCTTGTACTTTTAATGTAGCATTGCTTTGCAGATTTACAATGTTGTTTGTTCCACATCTCTCAGCTTTTATGGTTTATCGATTTAAATTGGCCAAAATATTAATTTACATTTTTAGTATAAATTAAAGTGGAACACTAGTAAAATCAAATCCAAGTAATTTTTTTTTAAAGAAGTCTCAAACCTAGATACTTAAGTGGAACCTTTTAGGTTTGTGGGAGGAGTAGTGTAAAAAAAAGGTTAAATGCAAATGCATGTGAAAGAAAGCGAGTGGTTTAGAGTTGAAGGAAAAGTGTAGTTTTCAATTTTGAAATAAGAAAGGTGAAGTGTTTGTGTTAAAAGAAGGTACTTAGTTTAAGATCCAAATCTCAGATAACCCACTTTTGAATTCTTACTCCCATTTATTCATTTTCATATCAGAGAACGATTGCCCAACTCACCGACATTTGCTCCCCCTCTAAACCCTCAATTTGCACCCTCAAATCTTCCTTATTATTCACGAACCCAACTACTACTTTATAAATTTCCACTCTTCCCCTTTTTCGTTTTCTGCTTTGAATCATACATCAAAMCAACTTTTGATACTGAAAAACTTGCCTTCTTTCTTGGAAACACCTGGGTTTTTTCTCATCTTCATGCTTATGCTGTCTCATCAAGGTTAGCTTAGATCTCTCGTGTCAATTTTTATTTTCCTGCGTAAATATGCGATAGAATGTTCCAAGTTTTGATCTTTTTGCTTATTTAAGGTTGATTTGATGATTAGTCGCTTTGTACGATGATTATTAGCTTTCTGGATTTTTGAATGATTTCGACTTCTACTATGTGAAGATGATTGCCCAAGAAAAAAAAATGTGATCTTTTGTAGTATTTACATTGTTTTGGGAAACTAAGTTGTAATTTGATTTTTTTAAAGTCGGAATATGTAGGGAAAATGTTTTGATTACTGCTGATTATATGTCCAAATGTTGATTTGAAATAGGTTTTGTTTTCGACGCATTTAATTATTAAACTATGTATTTAAGATTATCCTTTTAATTGTTCCCAAATAAGTTTAGTTTCTGTGGTTGAGGAAAGTATCTGTATACCTTAAGTACTGTTTGGTAAGTGTCAAGGATTTCCAGAAACCGCCATTTTCTCCTGAATTTCTTTGCAATTTGGTACCCTACCAATTTGATTACAATGTATAGATCGACTGAATTTTCATTGAATTTCCATCATGAAAAAATGCATTATTATTAAGTCTTGTTTTATGTTGTAATTTTAAAAGTTAACTATTCTGCATTATGTTTATCGCAACAAAACAATTTGAGACGCATTTTGATAAATTTGAGTTACAAGCAGGTGTTGAAACAAGGATATTATTGGTAAACATCATAACTTGAAAATCAAATGTTTAAGTTATCCCTCGTAGTAGGGGGCTGAAGCGAACAAGGGTTTAAAGGGAAGCCGATGCCTGCAATTGATACTGTTGTTGGTTGCATTGTGCTGATATACCAAATCCAGCGTTCTTATGGTAAGGAGAAAACATTGGAGATGTAAGCAAGTTGCCGAGACAGTTGCAAATGGTCTGACAGAAATGAGGTTGAGAAGAATCTTCCTGGTTGGATAGGACATCCAAACGTCGATGGAGAAATTAATATCGAAGTATGAATGAGGAGAAGAAAGTTGAAAGTGAGGAGTAGAACGCCGGATGAGCAATGAGGTGGGGAATCGTATGAAAACCGAAGAGAAGACGAACCATGGAGAGGCAAGAGAAGCAAACGAGAGGGACAAAGCGAAGCAGGTAAGCAAGAAGACAAGAAGTGAGCGTAGAAGGAGAAAGTGAGGTAAGGCAAAGTGAGGAAAGAATGAAGAGGTGAATGGAGGAAGAGAAGAAATGAAGAAGGAGCAAAGAAGAGAGTAAGGAATGAGAAAATAGCGGATGAGAATAAAAGTGGGGGAGCAGCCAGGAGAGAACAAGAGAAGGAAATGAGAGCGAAGGAAGAGACAAAAGAAAGGAGAATGAAGAGACAGAAGGGGAATAAAGAAAATAAGGGAATGAGGATGGATAAGTGAACGGAAAAAAAAGGTCAAGAGAAGTACAATGAAGTCAAAAAGGAACAGGAGAAGATGTACAATGAGCAGGATGAAGAGAAACAAGGAGAATGAATAGCAAAGGAAGAAAAACAAGCGAGGATGGAATGAGGCAAAGGAGAGAAATCAAGAGGATAATGAGCAAAGGAAGAGACAAGAGAGAGAATGAAGAAGAAGGACAAACGGAAGAGATACAAGGAAATCAGAAGGAGACAAACGAGAGATTAAGGCCGCATGGATAAATGAAACTTAGGAAGAGAACAACGAGGACATGAAAATGAAGCAAAGGAGGAAGAAACAAGGGGAAATGGAAATGAGGAAAGGGTAATGAAGAGGAGACAGATGGCGATGAGAAGGAATAATAGGAAAAGCACAAGAATCTGAAAATGGCGTGCAAAATCCTGAGGAAAACAAGGAAGAAAGCAAAGCGATGGAGTAATGAGCTGCTAAAGGAAAATATGGGGCTCAAGGTGGAGGAGAAGAAAGAGAGTGAGAAGGAACAGAAGAAAATTGGAGCCAAAAAGAGAGTTATCAAGACAAGAGGGAACAACGTTGTTCAGAATGAAGGTCAAGAGAAAGAAACCACAGGAGGAGGCAGTGAAAAGAAGAATGAAGAAACAAAGGCAGAAGACTCTAAGATTGAGAATTCAGGTTCATCAGATGGCCAGGTTCAAGACGGAATCAACAAGGATGACCGAGTTTCAACTGAAGACAATAAGGAAATTACTTCTGAACAGAAAGAAAAAACTGAAGAAGCTGTGAAAAATAATCAGACTGATGAGAAGCAGGAGTCTTCGAATGCTGAACATAAACATATCCTCACTGAAACTACAGAGTCTATTGACGACAAACAGGCAAATGCCACGACCTTTAGTGATGAAACATTTGCTACACAGAATCCAAATGACGCAGCTGAAAGCACAAACATAAAAGAGGACAATCACTCCAATCTGCAGGAAGCTGTATCAGAGAAAGCCGAGAAAACTGAAGCAGGTGATGCAGGGTCTAAATCCGAGGATACGAACAATGCCGAAGCTGGAGGCTCTTCAGCAGATGGTAATGGTGGCTATTCTGATACTTCTGGTCATGAGGGTGCAAATGGGGAGAATCCAGAGAGAGTTACCTCGGAAAATTCTTCTGGAGCAAATGAAACAGCGAAATCAAACCAGCATGATCATACTAATTCTTCCGATGATTCCAATTCCCAAGAAAAGGAGTCACCTGCCAAAGCAGTAAATTCAGATGAGCATAAAGAGAACGTTTCAGGAGTTGAGCACACTCAAAATTCAAAGAAAAGTGGACATGTTGACTCTAGCTACACTTCAGAAACTAAGCCGCAACAGCAGCAGGAGGAATCATCAAAATCTAATGAAACCTCAAACAACTCAGAAGCTCAGAAAGAGGAGTCAACTAATGTTGAATCCCATCATGAAGCTGATACTTCAGTCGCACAAGACGTTAAAGATCGAACTGATTTAGAAACTCTACCAGATAGTGGTAATGAAGCAAGCAACAATAGTGATGCAATTGCCTAGTGATGTTTCTGWTTAGAAGCTGAAAGGGCACTTKTCATCTTTGTTCCCACTTTTAAGGAAGAGTAGCTTTCTTTTTAACTTTTGTTATTGTAGTGAGGGCTATGAAAGTCTTCGTTTGTAAGATGCTCTTTCTTTGTTGCGGTATTAGTGTATAAATGTTCTGGTTAATTGATGAGTTGATAGGTTGACTGTAAGCATCGTTCCTGTACTAGTTCCATAAGAATTTAATATCATATTGGTTCTTGGTGAGCGATTCATATGCATTTTATGCTGCTGATTGAGGAAATTTACAAAAAGGATTACAGTTTTACAAGTTTTTTTGGCAATGTAAGTGTAACATGCGATGAATCCCACATTTTAAATTGTGCTCAGGTTTTTTTGGCAATGTAAGTGTAACATTACACAGAGTCACAGATTACTTTATAGCATTGTGTTTCCCTTGTGTTAATTTCGAGTTTTATAATCACTTTTCTTTTTCTTTTTATGGTTTGGTGTAGATTTGTAGGAAAGAAATTCAAATAGCGATTTCATTTTTTATTGTTTGATATGAGCTATAGGTGACAAATACAGTTTTTAAAAGTTAACAAAATCACCTCAATTGCTACCCTTGTCAAAGTCGTGTAGACAAATTATCTTTAGGTTTTTTTCCTCAAAAAAAAAATCGTCAAAATATATACTTCCTCCATTTTCTAATACATGCAACAATGGTAAATATTTGTGAGAGATAAAATTCATTTGTTGCAAGTATTGAGGAAGTACTTGTATGTCCCTTTTCAATCCAAATCAAAATTTTCTTTCATTACATTTATGTTAACCATACCAAACACCTTATTAGTTTAAATATTTTCTCATAACATATATTATGTCCCTTTTAATAAATACTCCGTAATTTATTATGAAGTGGTAGTTATGCATGCAATTTTCACGTATGAAAGACTACAAATGGTAGTTGAACAATTTTTGAGAGATGATGGGCGTGTTCGACGTAGCTTTTTTAGGTAGCTTTTAGCATTTTGATTAGATTAAAAAGTTACCCGGTTTAATGTTATTATTGTTCGGCAAGGTAGCTTTTTGAGTAGCATTTAGCGTTAAACGTTACTTTTTTTGAACGTTAGTAGGAGTAACGTTTGAGTTTTTAGCGTTTAAGTTAGAAAAAAAGCTACTTGGTAATTAATTTTTTTCTAAAATAAATACAACCGCTACTGCTGCCGAACACTTATATTGACAAATTTAGTTTCATCCGCTGCGCGCTACTTCCAACGCTACTTACTAGCTTTTCAGCTACTCGCTACTTCTACCGTTAAAAGCTACTTACACATTGCCGAACACGCCCGATATAAGGGTTTAAGCGTTGCGTGAGATATTAAACTCGCAAATTGTATCAACTATTATGAATTTATGATTAAGATGGATGTTTGCTGCCTTTGTTTGACAATTG
>SNQN01005843.1:0-42034 GCA_008642245.1 Bassia scoparia
CCTTCATTATAAAACTCCATAGATGGCACGTTTTTTGCTATTGGAATTTGAAATGCAGTCAAGGTAATTATACAATTATCGCAAATTTTAAGCAGAGATAGCCAGAAAATATGGAGCAAGACTTGCAGAGAAGGGAAGTAGCAGGGATACGTAGTTTGCTATCATTTGGGAATTGATGCAGCAACCATCGCGTACAAAAAGCTGGTGTTATTAAAGAGCATGTTGAATATTATGACAATTTACAGCGCAAAAGTCTCTGATTGAAAGACCAGTTATAATAATATGGTCTATATCAGAAAGTATAGAAATCAAAATTAAGATGGATCCTATGATTTCAAGCGAGAGTCCTCATAAAGAAGAAGACCTCCTTTAAAAGATCAAGGAGATACAGAATTCGAGACGCGAGGCTCGGAGTTGTCTAAGCACTTGTTTAAAAGTTCACGCCGTCTCTAGTAGATGAAAGTAAAAGATAGAGAATTACAAGACAGTGAGGTTAATCTGCACACCTGATTATTCGCAGTCTGCGAAAAAGTAAAGAAGTTACCCAAGCTCCAATCATATTGATACGAAGATGAAGAGAAAAGTCTTTCATCTTAAAACAGAGGAAGTCATCAACGTAAACCTCTGGTGTAACATAGTTTACAATTGAGTACCAAGTCTTCAGAAGAAACATGTATGTAACCATCAAGGATGATATCCCTAGGTTTGCTATCTGGGAGATCATAATCCTGATGTACGATACAGACTGTGGACATATGATTTATTATACATTCATCTCCCTGACTCTGTGATATGTATTAGCAAGTTTCCAGAGAATATCAAGAAGATTATTCAAAGAAATTCAGAACAGTCCAAGAATAGCATTGTAGAAGAGTGTTCTCGCATTGCGATCGAGATTGAAGATGAGTGTTAGCGCGATCAGGTATATATGGTTGATATAGAGATCTAATGGTTTCAGAATCCAGCCTACTCATTATATTCAAGGCAACAATGGAAAAATGGTGGGCCTGTCTACAATTAGATAATGTACACCAAAACCTCCTCAATGGCTGCCAAAAAATGGTGAAAGAGTGGTTATCCTGTGCTACAAACAATCTGCCGGACACTCATACAAGAGCAAAATGTGCATGTTTTCTGAAGATAAGTGACTGTCATCTTTGGAAAACAAACTATAGAAGAGACAAACAACAAGATGTTCATGACCAGTTCCAATGACGAGAAAATGAGATGCCATCATAGCGCCTACAAGGACACTTGTATGTAGAAATTCCATCATGGAAAAGTGTTTGTGAAGTATGTAAAATATCTCAGTGAATACGTAGAGCCTTACGTCAAACATGTGTAGATGACATAAGCGCTACCCAAAGAGGCATTATGCCGCATATCCTATGTATTATTAAATAAAACCTCTTGCTATCAGATGAGTCAGAGTGAGGAATAAGTGTGAGATTCTAGTGAAGAAGGTATGTATCTTAAAGAGAGTAATTATGTTTGCAGTTAAGCCAATTCAGAACTATGAGTGATTCTCTTAATGAAAAGCTAGTATCTATATAGCATATCTATATTATGAATAAGAAGAGCTATTTTCCTGAATATTATCTCTTTGTTCGTTCAAATCTATCGCTAGTTGGAGTGTAAATCCATAAACTTTACTATGAGCCATGTGAGCATATTGAGTCGGCTGTATTGTGTATTCGCGAGGGGGAGATGACTAGAGTAGATTCAATGATTAGAAAATGTTCATGTATGAATTCTTACTTCTGGATATAAAGATTTATTATGATATATGCTCAGTATAAACTTTTACGAAATGAAAAATTTTATGTTATGCCACTTATCTAGACTATTTCAATGCTTAATGAAGTCCATGTTTGATTTATTAACACAGTATTCAATGATTGGGATAGTCGGTTGAGACTTTTTAGTTCGTTTACGATAAATATATCCAGAATAATTGATAAACCAAATCCGTAAGATTATATTCAACACTATGAGTCCATGATAGTGAATTTTAGATTGGGTTTTGACGAAAGAACATTCACAGTTAGAAAAGCTTTAGAATATTAATTATCTCTAATTTGATTAAGACCCTTAATTAATGTTATAATTACTTTAATATTCACTTTTATTTTCTCCTTAATGATTGCGTTATGGTATTATTAAATATGTGGTTAAGTTAAAATCTAAGCAAAATTATTTATAGTTAGCGAGTTATTTATAGACAAGGTACCGACTTTAGTCCTTTACCAACCAACTGCCAAGAAGCTCTGTGCTTCACTACGGAGCCGTGATGTAGTGCGATCGATTACTCATGAATGAAAAGCATCGGGCAGCTACAAGCATGGAGATGTGGATGCTAAGATTGCTATTGGGGGACATTTTGCCTCTCTGCCCAACTTCATCAACCTTTCTTGGCATCTTCGTGCAGCATTAACGATCATTTATTGATCGTGACGTCGTATAAGAACAAAATTGTTAGTGAAGTCATGGTGGGAGAAACCAGAGCAGTTGCGTTGACAAGCACGACGGCGTGCGACGGGGGTGATCGGTGTTGAAAAACAATTGAGAGATGTGATAGTTGTGTATATTGGGTTTGATTATTGAGTGTTAACTTTTAAGTGAGGAAGATGGATGTTAATATCACTGTGACTTTTTTTGTTCATAATAAAAGTTTCGTGAACCGGGTCCATTACAAGATTACTGAAAACAGCTACCTCAGTCCTTTTTTATTTTGCTATTTTTGACTTTTGACACTATTCATTTGTAAACTTTGACTTGCTTTTATATACCACTACAGTAGAGTATAGCTAGGGATCTTGTTGATTCCGTCTTCTCGAGGTTACTTCTTAGAAAATAATTTTATAATTTTAGCATTTACAACTTAAATTTTTATTTGAACTTCGTCGAATAGCTTTGAAAGCAAAATGCAGCAAATAAAAGGAGTACGGGGAAGTAATACTTACTAGAAGCATTTATAGATCATATATACATGTCATTTCGATTATAGGCATAGGCTCAACTTGGCAATAGACAAATTTTTTTATGCACAAGAAGAGAAACAACTCAGTATTAAACTTAATTAACATTTACAAAAATAAAACTAAAAAACGAAGAAAGCTAAAGGAACTTTAAAAAACCCTTAAGCAAGAACTCTGCGTGGGAAGGAACACCATGATGTTGTGCCTCTCTAAGAATTGCGCAAGCTAAGAGATGGTGAGAAGGATAATGGAGGAGCGTCACAAGAACGCATCTAGGAGGAGACTCCAAGTTGCAAGCCAATCTGCTGCGCGATTTGCTTTCTCCGTAGCATGAAAATGTACCACCCACCTGATAGCGTTGGCCGCGCCCTCGTGGGTATATGCGTCCCGGCGACTGTTCATCATCGAGTGCTTGCTGGTCTTGAGCACGGAACCCGCACGTGAGTGCTTGGGGGTAGTGATATCAAGTAATGGGATCGCCACCGTGCCTAAAAGGTTTTCACTGGGTCGCCCGAAACTTTGTGCAAACAATGGCCCACGTCCAATCATAGTAATCCATCGTGGGTTCGGACATGTCGATGTTGAATCAGAACCCAAGTGTCGCCCGCATTGTAGCGGGCCGTGCTACGTCGGGTGGTTCATTGTGATTCCTAGTTTAATCATGATGTTTTGTGATGCACACACTAGCTAGTGCGTAACCTAATTAGCGCACTACCTAAAGTATTACTAATTGAGTGTTACTATTATGTTACCAAACGAAGACTTCTACAGAGACAAGGCGAATCGCTTTATTGTATTAGCAATATTACAAGGTGCTTGAAAACCGGTCATCCCGATGATTATCTGACTTAATTTGATACGCATAAATTCCGGTCTGTTTAACATATCATACAAGTGGTATAGAATTGTGCAACAAAACATTGAAAGAACAATGTATAATCATAAATAATGAATATATGTATTCTTCTCACCTGTGTCCCTGCAAATACAAATGTTCAAAAGACTAAAAAGCGATGTCCTTTGATTGATGCCTAAATAAGACAAAGGAACGTTAGTAGTTGACAAGATAGAGATAATAATAATAAAGGTTAGCCGAAAACAATTGAAAGTCAGAAAAATCCTACAATTTACGATGAGACGATCAAAGCGTTTCTAATGAAAATTACATTAGAACTCATAACAATGGTTAATCAAGTTAAAAGAAGTAGAAGAGATTATAAGGTGAGTAATCTCAGAGATTAACCTTGTTTTCGCTTAGTCAAACGAATCGAAAGAACGCAAAAGATCGTGTTTATGTGTATTGTGAAAGAATTTTGTGAATGAGAGAATGGAATGCTGTAGATCGAAAATTGGAAGTCGGAGGAAAAGTCTGTGTGTGTCAAAGTCGGGCAGGCAAGACCACGTATTTTAATTAGGCGCCCGGAGGAAAAACGAGCGATATACGCTGGTGAAGCTGCGTGATATTACGTCAAAGGCAGCGATATACGCAGCTCACCAGCGTATATACGCTCCTCAGTAGTCCTGCGTATATACGCTGCCTTATGACGTATATACGCAGCTTGCGTATATATTTTTTCCAAAAATCTGATATTTTAATTCGGAATATTCTTTGCCATATATGTTCGATTTCTTAGATACGATTATTCTAGACGCCTCCTTCGCAAAAAGAAATATTTTCTAGGAGATTCTAGACATCCGCGTTAAATTCTAATTATTCATGGTATTTTCTGCGGATTCTGCGTATGTACATTGCAAATTCATAGAAAATCAGTAGAAAAATCAGAAAAATAATTTAAATACTGGCGGATTCAGAAAAGTGACGAATCATGGATGAAAAAGCAAAAAGCATAGAGAATCGCTAGCGATTAACGTGTTTGAAGAACCTTAGATATCGAGAAAACCGAAAGAAAATATTTTTGCGTCGTATTTTGACCTTTACATTTAATTTCGAGTTGACTTCACATATTCTAGCTTCATACAGAGGTTCAATTGCGTTTTTTTGAGTTCGAAATTAATTGCGACATGTGGTATACTTCATCGATGTGTTATTCATTGGGGAGACATTTTAGGTGTCTACACCCGCCATCACGAGCAACCAGCTTCCTTGCAGTTCCAGATGATTTGTTGAAGTGACCATGGTTGGTTAGTAGCACGGAGTTCATGATGTTGGACACAAGCGAGTTATCTGCGCAGTTACACATGAGATGAAAGACCAAGCGAGTTGAAAGCCTTAATAGCCTGAACTCAGCTGGAGCAGTGCATACCAATGATTGTGAAGTAGCAAGGAAGCCGACCACAATGGTCAGCGAATCAATCACCACCACCTGCTAGCCCCAGTCCTTTAGCGGCTCCGTCAGTGTGTTGAGATACCCACTCATAAGGTGGATAACCAACAAATGAGTTCCGTGACACAGCTTGACTTCTAAGTGCTTGCTCCCGTTTATGCTAAAAAGCCGCGTGACCTGTGTAAGGAACATTCCTTGTTTTGGGAATCTTGAGTTGGGTGTAAAAGTGCTTGGGTTTCGCCCATTCCACACCCACCATACCACAATGGTGAACAAATTAAGCCATCATCAGGCTGCTATTGTTTGAGGGGCTGGTGAGATTTTCTCCAGCCAGCGCTGCAGTTGATACTCACCAAAAAAATGTCGACCTTGATTTCTGAGACAAAGAGGATGCTTTGAACATTACTCTCATTGTTCAGTTTACACCTGGATTATGATTCACTTTTGAAACTATTCCAATGGAGTTGATGATGTAATTAACGTATTGATATGGATGCTAAATTGATATTGAACTTTAACTAACATCTATCTATAATTCTATAACTAAAGCAATCCCCACTTATCAGTTTCCCTCCTAAATTGCATTAGAAAAAATAACAAATCAATTATTAAGTATAGGAGGATAAAAATGTGCTTTGAAAATAAAATTCTAACATGCTTCATTTAATAATAATACAAAAGGAGTTTTGTATACCTAACTAAGTGAGTCGAGCTTTAAAAGATAAAGAGTTTTGGAAGTATCGTATCTATCTATCATATTAGATATTATTTATAATATATATATATATATATAATAATAAGATATATAATATATTATATAGTATATATATTATATATAATATATATAATTATATAATATATATATATATATATATATATATATATATAATATATAAATATATATATATAGTATATATATATAAAACATGACTAAAGCAAACTCCACTTTCAAATTTCCTCCCAAATTTTCCTCCAATAGCACTTTATTAATTATTGCATAATGAGAGAGTTGTAAAAAACATTTAATGAAGATTAATAATGTGTTTGAATAAACTTTTATATATTTGTTTATCATATACAACTACAAAAAAAAAATTCTCTCATAAAAAACACAAAAAAATGTTGACCTAAAACCTTATTTTAGTAATACAATTTAAAAATGTCAAATTTTTAATTTAGTTTAGAACAGCTCGGCATTATCTAGTACACTTAACTGTGTACAAATAAATGATTTTCTTAAAATGATATTAACTTAAACTAACTTTACACTTAAAATTTAACGTTCCAAATCTTTTTCACAGGTCAGTGGTTACACAGTGATTAATGCCCAACACCTGCTTGCATAGGCCGCTGGATATCTAACCAGAAAACGATGTTCGAGAATTGTAGAAATCTGTTCGACGTTTCGAGTTTCATCAGTTATCCTGTGCTATTATGCAGAATGTACTTTCATACTGTACAGAGGGCTTCAATTCATTAAAGTGAAATTCCAGGACCCCTCTCGGAAACCTAGGGGACACGATGAATAAAAAATAGGCAACATCAGATCAGGGTGAAAAACAGTTGAAAAACAAAGCAATTGATTACCATGATCTTACCATATTAAAGAACAAGGAAACTGTCACTTTAATAATATTTGGATCTTCTCATAAGAAGAAGGTAACCATGTGGGTTGCTTGCCATTGCTTTATTTGCACGTCCCCATTATTGGTATCCTTGAGGAGAAGTTTTGTAGCATCAATAACGTGATGTCCAGCAGTTGAATTGCATTAACAATGATGCATTTTTCACATCACGAGGTTTGTTGCTCTCCAAGACACGAGCTATGACTTGTTACATCCTTTACATTAGAGAATAATGAGCAGCAACTAAGACAAACTCAGAAATGTATAGTACAAAAGCAATGTTAAGGGATGAACTCAGGGACAGTACCTGTGGTGATAGCTGAGCGTACATTTGGCTGTGTATGCGTCCACCCAAGATTCCAAATCACTCAGCAAATCATGCTCTGCAAACTGATGAGAGTGACCTGCGATGAGTTCCCCGACTGTGTGGCATACAAATGCAACGAATTGTCTTTACATAAGGTTATCTGGTGCTTACGCCAGTTACAAATACCTGCAATTTGTGTCCTCAAATTGCTATGCAGATGAACTTCTTCAAAAGGCTTGGGGCATACAAGATATAGGTTTCCTGTAAAGTAAAAGTTTAGACACGCGAAGCATTAAAAAATTAACTTTTGCTAAAAACCCTACATTTGGCCAAAAGAAGGGAGAGAAAACACTCACATTGATATGATTCGCAGTAGTGACTGAGATTTGTTGCAGAGATTGCCCATTACCCCCGCGCCAATCAAAAAGCTGCCGCTAAAATTAAAAAAAAACAAATGAAAGAGGGAAGAATGAGAAGAAAGATTCATCCGATAGATATAAAGCAAAGATTATGGTTACGCTAATAGCAGGTTGGTATGGGTCGAGTCAGGTCTTTACATTTGAGGTCAATTTCTGGGTAACTGTGCAAGCGCTGCTCGGTATGTTGGGTCATGTCCAAGAAGGGACGATTACAAAGAGTAACATTAACTAAAAGGAGATAACAACACAGCTTAGTGTCATATGCTTTAAAGCAAGGTAGCATACAGGGCCTAAATCTACTACCTTGATAGCATCACTAACATCCAAAAAAAACAAAGCAAACCAAACAAAAATGCCATTGAAGACTCGGATTGCAAAAGAATAGTGATGGAAACCTGGTGTCTGACTTGGCCCCCTTATAATCAGGCAATTCTCGCTTGATGCTTCTTCTTCTCTTCTGCCGTCTGCCGAGCATTAAGAGAGGAGAAATTAAAATAAAGCGGATTAAATATAACCTGATTAGAACATAATAGAAGTACAATGGAAGAATGAACAGATATGTTTGATCTTGGTTCAATAGTACCAACAAAACTCAGTAGAAGCATATAGAAGTACAATGGAAGATGAACAGGTATATGATGGAAACTGGGTGCTCGACTTGGCCCTCCTTGAATAGAGTCAGCAATTGCTCGCTTTGATGCTCTCCTCTGCTTCTGCTCTGCTGCAGGGCGATGAAGAGAGAGAAATTAAAAATAAACGCGGGATAAAATATCAACCTGAGACTAATAGAGAGTACAATGAAGATGAACAGGATATGTTGTCTTTTTCAAATACCCCACAAAATCATAGAACATAATAGAAGTATCCAATGGAAGATGAACATATAGTGATGGAAAACCTGGGGTTTGCTGACTGGCCCTCCTTGAAGTAAGTCCCATCTCGCTTTTGATTGCTGTCTCCTCGCTTCTGCCTCTGCCTGCAGAGGCAGGTGTAAGAGAGAGAAATTAATAAATGCGGATAAATATCACATGATAGACATAATAGGAAGTACAAGGAGTCATGAACAGAGTTGTTTGTTCTTGGTTCAAAGTACCCACAAAACAAAACCGTTAAAACTCATAGGTTGCCAAACCAGAACTCCAGGTTAACGAAGAGATATCTACTTACTTACTAAAAAAAAGAAAAGAAAATGAAGGCATAATAAGGTGACGTTAAATACCTCAAAGTCCTCAGCCAAACTGCTCAAGCCTCAACCACTAAGTCCTTTTGGAATCTGTGGAGAATCAGACTTGCAGCAGAGCGGAAAACCAGGGAGATTGTCGGCGACAACAAAGAGGGAAAGACGAGATGCGTGCGGTTAATAGGGGGTGTCACTTGTTCAACTAAAGAAATCTCAATTCTTCACGGGAGTCGTTCTAAATTTTGCATAAACCAATGCTATCGTCTTCCACTTCATGTTTTTCTATAAAATCTATCAAGCCCTTTCCACGAAACGCTGTACTTCCTTCACCTGTGATGATTTTTCGAATCGGTTTAGAAAAAATTCCGGAAAAACCTGTCATCAGTTAAATCACCCAATTACCTCCCACCTTGGAATCGTTCCACCAGGAGGGGTCCCCCCGCCAACATTTTCAAGGGTCCAGTATATCGGCATGAGGCGACACGCTTGTTCTTTCCGCCTGTTTTAACACTTTTTTATAGTGAGTGCATGATATTTTTCCATCAAGAAGTATTCACGCAGACAAAAATAAAAAAATGGTATAATCTGCTGTGCCCTAATTTTGACTATGAGAAATTTTTTTATTAACTAATAATTTGCAGCATAACTTTTTCTATTCCTCTCCCTCCCAATTTTACCTTACAGTTTAATAAAAAGCAAAAGTGCAAAAAGAGAGAAATTATTCCTAATTAAACCATGAATTTGTCACATAATACCTTCAAAATCAGAATAATTCCAAGAAATGGAATGTAAAAATGCAAATCATTATCAGATTAACTCATCAATCTATTACAAAGAACTAATTACAAAGATGGGAATTACATTCATACATCAAACATATAGTGGAAACATGATCGAGAAATGTTAATTTACAATCTGCAGCATGTGATTAGCAGCAAGGCATTTGTCTTCGGGTTGGGTCCCACGTGACAGCTTGCTGTCAGAATTTTTTTTTTTTTTTTTTTGTGCAAATCACACTATATTTTTTTTTTTTTTTTTTTGCAAATCACAGAATATACTTAAAATGAACAACGAATATGACAAATCACACTAAGATGGTAAAATGAACAAGGATATGCAAAATGAATCTGGATATACAAATCACCACTATGTTTTTGCAAATCACAAGGATATCATTAAACGAATCAAGAATGATAAAATCACTATATAGGTGAAAAGTACCAAGGATATGTTAAATGAATCGAGGATATGACAAAATCACATTAGATTTTTTTTAAAAAAAAATAAAAAAATAAAAAATTAATGGAACAGTGTCAGTGCAGCAGAGCAGCATCTGCGCACCATATGAAGTTAACAAATCCCTTCATTTGAGCCCTCCAACTGATGTAGCTACTATTTTGATCTATCTCGAATTTCATCCAATTGTATGAGGTGTCATAGCACTTTTACACCATCTCTTCAAATATTGTACTGTCGTAAACGATTACACAATGCACATGATAAATACAAAGGGAATGATTGCATAAAATTCCAACCTAATAATTAAATAGTAAAAAAGAAAATCATATTGGTACCGATAATATAAACATATTAGAAAATAAAAAAAATTTTAAATTTACCTCGCTAAATAGTGCATGTACAACACACTGCCTATCCTCCTTATTGAAGCTAACTTGATGTATTATATCTATTAAGGGCCTGTCGTAAGTTTGTAGCCGAGCTTTCTCGAAGGTTGATTGGGGCGATTGCACGAGACTTACTTGCAGCCCTTTTGGGTGAGCAACGGGTATGGTTGAAATCAGCTGATGAGGAAATGTTGGCGACATACTCGATTAACCCTATTCGGTTGACTGTGGGCATTGGTTGAAAATGTAGCCTCAGTGGGAGCAGCTTGATTAATCCTCAACAGAATGGTCAATGGTCGTATTCAGTTAATTTTTTCATCCGCTCACTCGCCCCATTCACCTGTATGTTTAAACCATTTCATTTTCACCAATATTACATGTGAATTAGGTTATTTTATATGTATAAATATTTTAATTATTGTTATTATATTATAAATCGTATAAATATACACTGATAAATTGTCACCCGTTTATAATGGAAATGGCATGCGGTGATGCTCATCCACCCCGAACCTGATTCATTTCCTCACACGCCACGTTTAGCTTGATGACACGGTAGTTGCATTTTGCTTTATATATTTATAATTTTTGTTTGAATAGTAAAAAAAAAAAAGTGTAAAGACAATTATCCAAGTAATTGCAAATGCCCCTTAATCTTATCGTCCCTCATACATTTTGTTGTTTGGTAACTTTGTTATGTTAATTACTCATTTTGATTATCTAAAATCACAATAAATTACTCCATGTGTCTCTAAATACTTGCGAGATGCATACTATACCATTGTGGTAACTTGCCCAGGTCAAAAAATGTTTATTTCAATAACAAATGAGAAAAATCATATTTTTTTTTTTCAATGTTTTAGAGATACAATGTTCTTATTTTGACCGTTCAATACATAACTTCAACCTCACTAACTCTCAAAACAGTTATAACCTATGCTCAATCATAGTTCAATGTCATCTTATTTCCCAAAATTTCATTCCTACATGTCAAATAGTGTGAATTTAGTTTCCATTCAATTAAATATGAATGAATGTAAAACATTTTATTTTATTATTTTTTTAACCATTCGAAAATTTTAATTTAGATAAACCTTTGTTCGTGGAAAATTCATTTTGATGAAGGTTTTCTGTCTTTACTGTTAGTTGCATATAACACGATTTTTCATTTTAAGAATCTTTCCATTGGTTGTTAAAGTGAAAATCAATTCGCTCCAATTATGAGAGAATTTAAAGTTTTCCTTTTGTTGTTTGATTAATTTTTTTCCCGTTGGGAGGAAAAAATGTTTAATAGGTAGAAAATAAATTTCAAACCAAAGTTACATTTTAAATTTTTTTTACTCTAACTAAAAAGTAAAATGAGAAAACTGTACATCCTACCAAACGGACCCGTAAATGCTTCAACGAAAGTCACCAGCTAAAAACAGATGAAAGACAAGAAAGTCTTTAAATCTTTCTTAAAATCTTCATTTGTTTAACAAACATTCATGCCTGTCCTTTACGACCCATAACACATTGAAAACAGTCACAATGGTTCTCCACTTCCTATCTTAAATACATAACAAACAACTGGCTAGCTAATCTACCATTACTATCAACCCATGACGCTATGAAGACACGTTTTCATTTAAAGACAGGGTTGCGGTGTGGTTTGGTCGATGTGGCTGACACGAACGAACCATGATTACTGTTTTTTCTCGGAACTCTTGCACCGTGATTGCTTCATCGCAAGCATTCGTGTAGATCCTTTGTAAGCTTTTGCAAATTGTACCTTAGGGAAGTTTCTTAGTCCTAGAGCACGAAAATTCAGCTTCAATTAGTTACTGATCGACATATCCTAAGAATAGCATAAATTAGCATTAGCAATCACGGGGAAGAAATATGGAAAAATCAAATTACTCACATCGTATAATGCTCTCCATCCACCACAACCACTGCACATACTTGAGGTGTTCGGTGCAGTGTTAGGATGCATATTTTAGCTCGAGCTGCCATAGAATCAACAAGCTAAGTCCAAATTATATTATTCAAAATTCCGTGGATGCTTAACACGAGTTATGGACTTGTATTTGACTTCGTGCAACAGATTCATTTACACTCGCTACGTTAATATGATCAAAACTATTACTTCCTCCATTTTCAATTACTTATACCCCTTTGTTGCAACTAATGAAAAACGGAAAAGTTATTATTATTATTACCTTCTCCATCTTCACCGTTGGAACAACTGTAAGGTTTGGATCAAGCCCAACTTGTCGGAAACAAGTCCCGTGGGAGGATTTTCCCTCGTATATCTGGTTCCTCAACACAATAGTGATGGGCAGTTGATCATCCTGTCAACGAGTAACATTCCAGTCAACAAGTGCACACAATGACAACAAATAACTAGTAGATGAATTTCCTGCACACAAACAATAATTATCTTAATAAACGGTCGATTCGAAAGAATGATATAAAAGATAATTGTCATTTTCAAAATTCGCATTATTGTAGCATTAATCCTGTTGTGCAGATATTACAACCTTGATTCGGTTCGAATCCCACAACACGACCCATTTAAAGCTTGAAAACTCAGCAAAATCAATTATTGTATAACATGCCCAATTAAGAAACTATGATCTTTATTAACACTTGTTAATTTCAGTTCTCAAGAACCACATATAATTTGCCGGCTGTATCAGATTGAGTGAAATTATTTATATACATTACAGTCATGAGAACTGAAATTAGCATTTTGTAAAAAACATTCTATAAAAAAGTCATCTTGATAAACATTCTTAGAATCAAAGTCATCTCATAAACTCTCATACGACACATAACAAATATTTTATTCAGAAAAAAAAGGCATATAATTAAATAATTAAAAAAATTAACAATGAGATAAAGTTACCAGATTTGGCCAAGCATTAATCGCACAAGGCTGCAATTGAATTGATTTGCATTCATTAGGACCAGCTGCAGAAAAACCAACTATTAACACAATTTGTGATACCACTAAATAATTCATATTTTTCACTTAGCTTGAAACAAATTATGCCTAATCAATAAAAACATCGCAAACCAAGAGATCAACCCTGGCAAATAAAGAGTTGTTGGAAGTGAGCTGCGTTGCCCCAAGGAAAAAAGGCGGAGGTAAGACGTCCGGTCATCCCGTTCTCGAAGAATGATGGGAAGTTCATGATGATGGAATGGACAGTAAGGACACAAGCTCTCATAATACAATCAACGTAACTTTTTCGCCGATTCGGACTTCCTTTAAGGCAAGCCTGAATCAGCAGCTAAGTATGTGAGGTGCAGAAAATGCCCAAGAATGAACCCATTTTGAGCTAAATGAGGAAGAAGAGAGGAGAGGCTTTGCAAAGATATTCACCAAGTAGTTATATTTTAAGTAGTGATATGAATATCATATGATTTATACATGATTGTATATGTGGATGAGGAATCTTTCATAAAATTTGGTACCCACCATCAATCAATTTGTAATTTAGAACTTCTTTGGTTTGAAGTGTTGGTGTACTGAAGAATTTTGATACTGTTTTTTTTGGTTTTCCAAATTAAGAGGGATCCATAATAGTCCGGTCTACGACCTAGTCCAACACCATCGGAAAAAGTATGGGTTTAGCATGTGCAACAAAAAATATGTTCATTTACTTCAAAGACTGAACATGGTCCCTGAGAAACCCTACTGCTTGAGAATTCGAATTTTTTAAGCATGACTTTCAATGTACAAGTTTACTCCGTTTCACTCTGATTCCAATAATTTGATCACATCTATTTCGAATGAATTTATCTAGTGCAAATAATTTGTAACATCATATTACAGTATTAAGTACAGACTTGTAGAACACAATTCTGCAAACTTCATTTGTCTGTATGAGTGAATGGAGAGATGGCAAGAGTGTTGGACTCCTATGATTGCTACTTGAGGTGCTGTATTACTGTATATGATGAGAAAGGATGTTAATTTGAAGTTGATCCGTTTGTCGAATGACCTGGTCAAAAAATGGGGACTTTAGTCCGACTATTGCCAAAAAAAATAATGTTGTTCGGTGATTGCTGCAGTGTTTGCCACAGAACCAGTCTGTTAGCTGCTGACACGATCCATCGCGTTGTTGAGTTGGAGTGGCCATTGGCCAACAAGCCTGTAGGCCATCACGTCTGAATAAGAGGTGACCGATGTCCATTGCAGGAAGCAAATAGTCTGAATATTCGAAATCACCATAGCGGCAGTGATATACTGATGTGAGAGCAATACAGTTTGGAAGTTTGGCCTAACCGAAGCAATGATTGATTGTGTTGCCATTACAACCTAAGTTGTTAACATGGCTCTCGATATGAATATTGGTCATTTGATCGTTCTTACACACCGTTACTCGTCATTAATCTTTACTTGAATATGTCCTGATTAGGAAATTACTGATACCATCATAGGCAGTGATTTACTGATATGCACAGGAATGCCTAGCAGTTTTGCCTGACCTAGCTGACTGTTATTCAATCTACAGACTTTGAGGTGAAAAGGGGGTTTTTCCATTTTTCATTAAGTACGATGAAAATAACAATTCAGTTACTGTGAACAATTATTCTCACTACCCCAAGAAACAATAGTTGAATTGGTACATGGAATCAAATTCAATAGACAAACTTAGGTGTTACAAACTACAAGTATCCTAATTAAAATAAAGAAACAAGCATATTTAATATAGTTATATTCCTTAATGCTTCTAGCACTGAATACAATTACGACAGCAAACACGGATTTATATCGTTTCATTCACCATGATGTTCATGGAGGACTTAAATATTCACGAAACCGGCATCTTTGCTGCTGTTTCGTGTAGTCAGACATCGGTCAACATGATCAGTCTTCTTTCTCGGAAAAACTGGCTAAGGATTCTTTCTTGCAAGCAGGAGTTGATCCTTTGTAAGCTTTGCAGATGACTTATAAGTCTTTCTGCATTTTCTAGAATAAGGAAAGTTAATTAGAGGTTATATGTCCTGATGAACAAAGATAATGCATAGGACACAGATTTGAAAATTGAATCGCTCACATCAAAATAGTTCTCCATCAACAACTACCAGGCACGAATTGATAGGACGAGTTCGAGGGCAGCAGTTTGATAGCATAACCTAGCTCAAGCTGCACCAAAACTCGGGATAAGTACATTATGATCATTCACAGAAGGTTGGAATGAAAAAGGAGTACACAAAATGCCTACTATATACAAATATTAAAAAGAAGTTATGGGCGGATGGCAGCCCAATCGACAAAATTAAATGTAGACAGATAATAATGACAAAAAATTCGAAATGACAGCACAGTAGTCAACATAGCGAAATATTTATGTTACTCTTCCAATGACAGCTTCATCCAAGCATATAAACAACATCACCATGCGCATGTATAAGAACCTGCTATCCATGAACAGGACAATGACATATTAGAAGAGAGTAGCTGAACTTAAACAGAGGATGTTATTACTCTACAACATAACAATCACTTCCAGTGTGCCATGATCAAGATCCAATAATAAGCAACTTCTAATCCTGTTAAGCATGACACATTGACACTACGACTAGGATGCGAGTATTCAGTTGTTTTAATTTTCTAAATTTCAATTGTTCTAACTTATGTGTTACAAACCAAAGCTATGAGCAGAAATGTGACACAAGTAGCTTGAAATTGAAAACAAACATTCGCACGAATCAGCTGCTGAACCTTCTTTGCCGTTCCCCACTGCTTCAAACAATCAAATACAGGTTACTATCAAATTTATCTTCCGAAACAAGCTACCAATTGGTGTGGTTGCCGCCCCGAAACCTTCTTTTTCGGCACAAATAATAAAACAAATCGTGGTTCTATCTGCAAATGGCTAAAAACAACTTAACAGAAGTGAATGCCATATTGCATTCTAAATAATACATAACTAAATAAATTCAAATCAAATTGTTTTTAGATACTCAACACACACTAAATCATCTGCAAACTGAGTGCAGATACTTTTGTAGATATTAGAACAAATGGTTAAGAAATTGAAGGGTTAGATACTTAGAACTCTTATCATTTTATGATTTCGAAGAGCATGCACGGAATTACAGTTGTATCAAAAGACAAAGACTTGCTATGATCAACTCCCCGATAAATTAGCAACTATATCAAATTCCTACGTAAAAAGTTCATGATATGGATCAACAAAGTAATAAAAAGAATACAAGAATAATTACCGGTTCCCAAACATCAATGGCGCAAGCTTGAACAGTATTAAGCATACATTCATCAGGACCAAACTGAAATGAAATCAATCAACAAGATAACAACCAGAACATATAATTATTAGTCACTAATTAATCTCATTTTGAAAAACAATAATACTACTCGTAGTAGATAGTAGATATTTGCTATAAATTGAGATGAGACCTGACAAATGAAGGAGCCGTTTGGTGAGATCAGAGCGTTGCCCCAAGGAATAGGACGAAGGTCAARAATGTCAAAAATTCCACCGAAGAAGATGTCTGGAAGTTGTTTAGAGATGAAACCAGCAGATGCAGGGCACAAGCTCTCATAGTACACCTCAACTAATACTGGTGGTTCCTTAGAAACTGAAGTTGCTGAGCAAACTTGAACTATAGTTAGGCATGCCAGTAAAAAGAAGCATCGTCGCGAAATGGAAGCCATCGCTACAAAACCAAAGAAGGGTATTGTAAAGGTTGTGATTAAAGACTTGATGCAGGCATGCACTCATGCAGTAGTATAGCTCTTATTTATAATGGCTTACGTGAAGGTGGAAGTGTAAGAATCTTACTGTACAAGTATTAAGGTCCACTTTAAATGGAACAATTTGAAGTTTAGTGGAGAATACTATAAAAGAATGATTCTTTCATTATTGGAGAAGTATACACTTCGCATCATAAAATTTTGCTGACTTTGAGTTATTTGAGAACGCAACTCTTCAACTGAAATTCATTTTGAGCAATCATTTCTCACTGAGTGACTAAAGGAGTGGCAAGATGTGTTGGACACTTAGATGGTGAGATATGATGGGGGGGGGTTTCTATTTTGTACAGTACTATTTTTCGGCAACAAAAAAACAGCAATCGCACCATTCATTATCAGAAAATAACAWGTTTAACCAAAGCTAAACCACGATACGAAAGCATGTCTCTTTGTTTATTTCTATAAAACTCTAATTTTGGAACTTCATATTGGCGCATATTCCACTAAGTGAATACATTCATCATCCATGTTGAGTAGTTACTCTTGGAATGATAGCAACTTAAAACGGATTGTATAATGCTTGGATCCATTATACTTCCGCCGCACCCCTGAATTTCTCCTCGTACAAAAATATGTACTTCATTACAGCCCAATTTGAATGACATAGCTTCAGATAATAGGGCTAGAGCATGAAGTCCTCCAAATCTTCTTTTTTTTCAAGATAAAGATACTTAGCTCTTTAAGCTCTCAAAAACTACTTTTGGTTCCATTGATATGATTTGCAGACCTAATCCATCGACTATGTCGATGCATCTTCAGGCATTAACAGCCTTGGCTGATTAATCTCTTGGCAAATTGTACAAAGAGGAGGATTGAGGAGCACAAAAAAGGGAGGCTTGTTATTGAGCTTTAGAATGTAAAGTTATCCTTGAATATAGTTGAGGTAAAGCTATGAACTTGCAGTGCAAATTTTGGTTTCAGAACGAGATCGTTAAAACTAGAATGTTGTGGCAGTACTTTTAACCATTTGCACAAATAGGGTGACACATTTATCAGTCAAAAATATTGAAGGTTACCTTGGCCGGTAGCAGTTGGCCGCAAACTCACCGTATTGTGATGACACTCCATGCACAAATGTTTTCAGTAGCAGACTTGCCCTCGCATACTAGAATGTGTGCAAGAGCTACATCCTTCAACCTGGTCAAAGAAACAGGTTGTATGTGAAATTTTCCAAAATACTACTAAAGTCATTCTAATGCGCACAGAAAGGTAACAACGTTCAAAGACATGCCTCTTCACCTGATAGGTCCTGGCAATGGATGCAAACACTGCATAGGTTTCTGCTCGGCCTACTAATTTGCTGAACTGGTATCAGCCGGTGAAGTGACCAACAGCCCATAAATCTAATTAATTTGTAAACTATGACCACTACCGTTATCATAAGTTCATAACATTTAATAGCTCCATACTCACTACAAGGAATTAATATGTACCTAGAATATTTCGTTCAAATAACAAAGCATCCACAATCGATGAGCAAAATGACTGCATACTCTCTCCATTCATTGTTGCCACTGTGGACAGTGAAATGTACAGACAATTTAAGTTAACAGAAATGTGACTATTATATTCATTTCCAATTTAGGTAACAGCCTTACATTAATACAGATACAAGAAAACTGCAGATTTTTGAATTGATAGGCACACTGGCATAAACAATGTTCATTAAGCAAATAGGAGCCAATAGTATGCTGCAAGTATTCATTACAGACAAGGTCGTTATATACATCACAGTTTTAACTTGTTATACGCCTTTATGGCTTCTCAAACAAGTAAAAAACGATGCAGCTGTTCTACATACCAACAGGATTATATATTTGATCCATCCATGACATAAGTAAGGACCAAGATTTTACGAGGTACGACGTCTTTGCAGTCTGTTCTCTGTAGCTGACATGGTCATTATAATTATACTTCTTTGTCGGAGTACATGACAAAGGAACTTTCTTGCAAGCACTGGGTGGAGGTCCTTTGTAGGCTTTGCAGACAAATTATGAAGTCTTCATAATCCTAGAACAAATGAAATTTAAATAGGTTTAGTTATCATTGTCCTGAAGAACAGAGATAATCGTAATGAGGGCAACAAATCTGAAATTGCTTACTTCATAAAGGGGTTTTCCATCACAACAAACCCAGGGGACATATTTGTGAGGAGGGGTGAGGAGAGTTAGAGCAGCATACTTTTAGCTCAAGCTGCACAAAATCAATAAGTTAGATCACAGAAGACCGGGACAAAAGGCACATAGAAGGTCATATATAAAGGAAAAACTAGGGCACTGGGGGAGAGAAATTGTTTATGAACTCGGGCGTTGCAAAAGATCGTAGAAATACTATATTACATTTCAGTAGCCAATATAAGCTAAAGGCCAAAAGAATGAAAAATATATGAATTCCTGGCCATCCAGGGGTTTCTTATTGAGCAGGCAGTTCTTCAGAAAGTGAATATTTATGGACATATTAGAGTTACTTTTAATGACAGCAACTCAGGAAGTGCTAAATGGAAAAAGGAAAGATAAGAGAAATATATGACATACCATCTTGTAAGAACCATGATATACACATGAAGGATTAAATCTTTTCACAAGAAATACAGTTTAAATTAAGCAAAACAGAGAGTCCTTGAGGAAATGTCTCAAAACATTGACAATGTGGTACAAAACCATATGGTAAAAGTAACCGCGAGGACCCACGGGCCACAATGGAAAGGAACTTGCTTATCTCAAACCTTCCGTGCTTGAAAATTGTTTGGGAATTTTGATAAGTTGTTATAACTTCTGGAACCAGAGGCTATAAGGTTTGATGACTGGTGGGAAGCTGAAGGTCCAGCAAAAGCCAAATTTTAACTGGTCCAGCAATTAGTGCAGATTGCCGGCGTTTTGTTGTATAAAGGAATATGATTCACTTTGAAGGCTTTAGAGTTTATCTTAATTGATGCCTTTCAAGCTTGGGAGTATTACCATGTGTATTCCACAGATGTTAAATCGTCACACACCGGAGAATCCAGAGGAGAATAGAGGCTCTGTTTGTTTTGAAGGAAAATGTTTGCAAGAAAATCATTTTCCCATTTTCCCTTGTTTGTTTGGCAAAATCAAATAAAAGGAAAATTTGTTTGAAAACTATTTTCCATTCATAAGGAAACCATTTTCCTTTCAAAAACATTGGAAAAAAATTTTCCTTTCTTTTCTCAGTAAGGTTTCTTCAAACAACAAAGGAAAATGAGTTTTTAAGGAAACATTTTCATACAAAACAAACAATGGAAAACAATTCTAATTTCAAATTTTCCCCCAGAAAATGTTTTGCATGGAAAATCATTTTTCATTGAAAATGTTTTCCTCCAAAACAAAGACAGCRAGAGTGTTTCTTTTCTAGATTTTTCAATCGTGTTGTTCTACTTTGTCTGACCAACTAGGGATATTGTTATCRTTATGTTTATAAACATTYTGTTGATGACTTTGGTTTTACATCTCTAAATTGTTGGGTGACATGCACTATGAATTTTGACTTTGTATGTACATAGTTTTGTACTTTTGTTATTAAGTGACTTACTTTCATGCTCAAATTTGTGATTAATGATGCTCTAAGGTTTTCTTTTCTTTTTATGCTTACACTTCAAATGTAACCCTCAATAGTATTTTGGTAACAATTGAATGATGAACTTAGGAATTAACTTATGAGTGATAGATGTAACGATTTAGATGTCTTTATGTGAGTGGTGGTAATTTCAACTGTAAAATTGAGAGTACTTGAAGAGATGTCTCGAAACATTGGAAATGTAGTACAAAACATTAGTCCTGGGATTTTGACAAGGCGTTCATAATGGCTAAAACCCTGGAGGCTCATAAGTTTGACCATGCCACATTTTACCTCGTTAAATAGTTGGTTGGTGGGAAGCTGGGAAGCTAAAAGTCGAGCAATCTGCAATTAGAGCCTAACCAACTTTTGTTGGGATGTGTTTAAGAAAGCAATGTGTGACAAGATTTATTCCAAAACATCTTAGGCGCCGGAGAAATATGTTGAGTTTAATCAACTTGTTCAAGGGAACATGAAAGTGCAAGAGTACGAAAAGTAAACGGGGTTCCACTTGATGGGAACAATTTGTTGATTTGTTCTCTTTAGGACATGAAAATATGAAATGTACTAATCTACTACTCGAAATAAAAACATACGGGCATACATGCATAGTTGTCAAAGGTATATAAACAATCTAAATTGGGAAAGGAAGTTTRAATTGTCAACAGATATTAAGTCGAAATTTAAKGAATGACAGTGAGCAGGTTAATAAATTTAAATTAGCATGAAACAACAAAAGGTCCACAACAGTGAAGGCTGACCTTTTTGCCATTTTCACCCTTGTAACAATCAAGCACAGGTTTCGCATTCAAACCAGACTCCTCGAAACAACTTTCCCACTCAGTGTACTTGCCGTCATAAGCCTTTTTCTCAACACATCTAATAAATATGAAGTGGTCATACCCTCACATCTGTCAAATTCAACAAATCATGAAAACACATTCAATTCTAACAAAAAAAAGATTCATATTCTAAAAAAATAGAACAAATCTCATGTTAGACAAACAACTATTCTATATAAAAATGATTAGATAGTTGGCATACAATTAAAAAAAAATAGGGAAAATTGTCCCACGATACTACCTAGGGTACCGCCTGTTATTCGAGGAAACAAGAGATAAACTACGCTAGGTTTAAAAACTAACCTACATCTTGAGAGTTTTTTTGTGTACCCTGATTTGATTTCCGGCGTTGACCTCTATGATTTCGACGACCTAAAAACTCACGTCTCTACGATTTCGCGACTAAAACTCACGTGTCGGGTCAACGTGGCATTTGTTTTAAATTAAAAAACAAATCATTTACTTCGCTACTTCCTATTCCCCCTAATCTAACCAATTTAATACAAATAAACCCAAAATTGATCCAATTTTTTAAAAAAAACTTACAGATAACCCATTAAAATTGCAAATAATTGAACAAACAATGAACATAATCTAGACAATCTAGAAAGTTCCAATAAACTTCTGAAATTCACCCACAACATTATAAACTCAATAAAATCATGGACTAATTTCAAAAAATAAATCAAAAATATGAAAAAAAAAACCTCCTGCAACTCCACAAGGCTAATGAAAAAAAAGCACGAAATCGAGTACTCTTTACAACTAATAGTTCAGATGGGTAAAATTCTTGTTTAAAAACTATAAATCTACGTTTTGTTGTTTGTTATTTGAACTTTATTTTACAAAAAATCTCGTTTTATTTGTGTGACTTTATGTGCAAGAAACATCAAAGTTTTGGCCACCCTGATATATTAATCACAGAGATTCGATGCTAGTGTGTGACCAACAGAATTCAACACCCAAGAGGAGTCAAAAGCTATCTCCGGGAGACCATCCAAGTCTTCCATGCGCATATAAAAGAGAATTTGGTGGGGTGTGGCTTTGTTTTGCATGTAGCCATTAATATGGTGTTCCTTACCTAAAGTCATGTGCAAGGTTGATGGTTGGGTTGGAAGAAGAGAGAGATTTGTAATTTGTAATGGGCAAATGAAGAAGATGATAAAATGTCTTGAAGCGGTCTAATGCCTTGTCTTAATGGCAAAGTAAGACGGATAACAAGAAAGTTAGAGATTGCAGTGGAGGCAAAAGATAGAAAAATGATTTATTTAATTTTAAAAACATGTCACAATGACCGGCACGTGATTCTTAGCACCGAATTTAGAGTCAAACGCGGAAAATCAAATCAGGTAGTGGTCAACAAGAAAAACTCTAAGGAGGCGTTTGTAGAAGATAATGAAATGAAGGAAAGACTTTACCTGATAGATGGGAAACGTAATAAAAAGTGTTACTTTGAATTTTTGTTTGGTATTATAAAACTGAATTAGGTATAATAATGAATGGAAATTTATTACAATGCACTCTCATTATTTTTGTTTGGTATTAACTGTTTCTAATTGGAAAAGGATGTTAATTTAAGCTATGGCATTTTTTTCAAAGAGATAAACAATAACAAATAAATAAATAAACCTCCACGAATCCCACGATATAACCTCTGCTCATATAAGAATTTCATCTTCTATTTTTTTCTATCCTATAAGTTCGATCACTACGTACACACAAGCTGAATTTTACCCCTTTCTATTCGAACAACATCATGACATCATCAAATAATCTACCCCACAAATATCAAAAACCTATATTTTTTTCAGGCCAACTTGATATATGGATCGGTAATTTGGTGTATTTCACAAGAGCAATATCAAGGAGGGATTGATTTTATGAAGACTTCTGAACATTTTAATCACCATGTTTATGTTGAAATTGTTGATTTGAAATAATGTTCGAAAATGATGTGATTTTGAATAAGATATCATGATTTAAACTGAAATTCTATTATTGACAACGACTTACGGCGAGAATATGAAGGTTGTTAATTGTTGCGATTGCGGACATAATGTTCTGAACTTATCGTAACCAACAAGCAATGAATTCATGAAAATGTGAGGATATGCAATCTTGCGAAGTTCGCGCATGTGAGAATGATGATTGATGGATGTGTGCATAGTAGAAAAAAGAAAGGATGGATAGAAGAAGCAAACGGATTATTTTCCTTGGGTTAGACAGATGGAAACAAAAATGGGAGGAGTGTTACCCCAAAGTAAGTATTTGTTACCCCTGTTTCTTTACCAGACAGAAAGCAGAATGAATTTGGGGGAAAATTGAAATCCGTTTCCAAACCTAAAGCAAAACCCATACCCAAACACCCCTAAATGTAGGTAGTTTTGTTCATGGTTTTCTAATCTAGTAGTTTCTCACAAAAAACAAGCCGTAACCTAGGTAGTTTTGGACAATTTTCCCTAAAATAAAACACTTCATTTGATCTGGAAATAAAATGCAAGAGAAACAAAATTTAATGGATAAGAAATTGACAAGTTGTTTAGACGAGCGTCTTGCACCTAAATACAAGTCTAATTTCAATACAATTTAAAAATATGCATGCAACTTGATCTAAGCAGTGAGAAATTACAAGTGAACATGAAAATTATCTCTGGAATCATTGTTTAGCTCTGAATGCAGAAGACAGCAGAAAGACATGCAAAATAATAGACCACATAGACAATATCTTGGAATCATCCAATATTGTTAGGTCAATGAATGCAAGTTCTCATCTGCAACAAAAACTGACTTAAATCAGAAATTGAAATATTCAAGTTGAATAATACATGCAGCACATGTTGATACCAAAACATCTCAAATTCCTACAACTTTTGAATTGTAATCGACCAAAACCATCAAAATAAAACATGTTATTACAGTTCAAATTGCAGAGATTACCAGATAGGCCAAGCATCAATGGCACAAGCTTCAACAGTATTAAAGCAAACATTTTCAGCAGGACCATGCTGACAACGAAATCACATAGCAATCAAAAACACATTGAATTAGTCATTTTATAACCTCGATTCACGAATAATAGTAAATTTAACGAAACTCCCGGTAAAGATGAAATTAAAGACCTGACAAGTGAAGAAATGTTGAAGAGAGCGCTTAGCATTTCCCAGGGAAAAAGTCGAGAAGCGTCAACGCATGTCGATAATTCCATTTGACGAAGATGATCGAAAAGCTCATGGACCGATAAATCGCACCGTCAAGCACAACTCTCGTAGTACAAATCTTACTGATTACTAGTTTTGCGGGAATTTGAAGTTGCAATGCAAGCTTGAATCGTTTTAGGCTATTGCGATAGGGAGACATCTTCGTAGAAATGGTAAGGCATTGTCTTGAGTTTGAAGATCCAATGCAAAAATCCCAGTATTGGCATTTATGAGTGTAAGTAGTGACTTATGGGAGATTGAGATAAAAGTGGCAGTTAAGAATCTTTCAGATAATTTGCGGCCCACATGTCATTGTGTTTAGCGAAGAGAAATTGGGGGAAAAGTTGCTTTTTGTGGGTATTTATATGTACGGATAGTTGCATCATCAAACACCAATATAGCTGACTTGGTTTGTGAACACAAATGTTATGCACAACTTAGAAATAGAGACAATAGTGTTAAATTATGTTGATTAGTGTGATTGGACTATACAACTTGATAGAATTAAACTTAGTTCGACCCAGTAACACACCCAATCTGTCAAGAGAGGACTGGAACTCTAACCACACAAACACTGATCCACTCGAATATCATGGATTAAACCCAATAGGTGAAGCGAGGTGGATGTGGTTACACCAAAAAAATAGTAGCATGTGTGTTAAATGAGCAAGTGGGAACGAAAATGCTAACTGGAATTTGTCTTACTTGATTCTGCATCAGTTGCGATGTGTATCGACTATCGAGTTGCTTGAAATGTACCAAGTCCGATCTGTGTAAATTTTAATTTTTGATCATACTTGACACCAGCGTAATGCTTAAGCATGTTCTAATGTATAACCTCTGCTGCTGTTATAGCAATTAAATGAAGTTAGATGATATTTCTTGTCGTAGTAAAACATCTACTCCGTAACAAAATTAAGATCGCACGATCTCACATAATGTGTTTCACTGCTAAGGGAGCAAGTATGAAATCAGTATATTGTTTATTCTGTACATGCAAAATTTCACCAAAAAACTGGCAAACATGAGCAAAGATGATTTTCCCCAAGCGTTGCAATAGCACAACCTTCACCGCACAATAGATTATACGCTCAAATGTTAGAGGTCGGAGGTCCTCAACAGTAGTATGTCCTGATGCTGACATTGCTAGAAAGCCTATAGCAATACCTTATACAAACCCCACCCCGTTGCTCATATCATCACAATCTAGAAAGACATAGCTTCTGATTGTTATTTCTCTATGGCTAGAACAACAAGTCTCAAATCAAATTTTCAAGAAATAAAAGCCCTTAGCTCTTTAAGCATCCTAAACAGAATCCTGATGTGAGGTTGAGTCGCATTCGTGATGAACTGCAGACCTAAATCCAATCTAAACTTCTTCGATGCATCTTTGGCCCTAACAGCCCCGGCTGTTGTATCTCTTGGTAAACTGCACAAAATGGAAGTAGGGATGAAACAGACTTTAAATTGCACCAGAGCAGGAGGCTTTTAATAGCTTTCTAGTTGTAAGTACTATCTTGAGACAGTTGGAGTTAAATCTAGGAACTGCACATGCATGTTGCAAGTTGCAGGAATCTGCGGATCATCAAAAACCAGTTTGTTTACATCTTTATTGAAGTCTAAGACTAAGAATGTCGTGTGCAGTGCTTGTCAAACCATTTGAACCTATACAGAAAACATATAAGTGAAATATTGAAGGTTACCTCGGCACATTATACTCTGGCAACAGTTCTGCAACTTTGGCCGCAAYGTCACCATAATGTGAAATAGCTTCCACGCACAAATGTCTTCCAGTAGCAGACTTGTTTTCATATACTAAAATGTGTGCCAGGGCTACATCTCTGACATGGACAGATCCCATGAAAAAATCTTCATAAGTTTCAGTGCAGCCTGCAAATTGGAAAAACAAACATAGGGTATCAAAAATTATACAGTTAATGTAAAATATGGTTGCATGGACTTAAAATACGAGAAATTATAGTGTGGTTGCATRGCCCTGAAAATTTGACAAAGCTTCCCCAACAGCTACAAGGCTTAGCTGGTGAACTATCTCATTTAAGACAGACTCTAACTTGTATAGACAGCAACCGATCATGGCAAAGCAGGATTGGGGGTAAGATGCATAGTGTAGTGTGGTCAAGATGTTACTCAAGAAGGATTCAGACATACAGGCAATGGTACAGGCGGTGCATGTAGAGCATTAGGAAAACATATATTTGTGAAAAGACTAATGCCGAAGCACTCCTGAAAGTACAAATTAAAAGGCTGAAACWTAGCTAGCTTTTATTATTTGGTAGATTACCTACACTGACATTTGTGGGTTAATTTCTCTTGGAATTAACTACTCTGTACCACCCTAACACTTATCTAGCTTCATAATTAGAGATATAAATCATATAATTGAGCACAACTGCACAGGGAAAGCAGCATGGAGTTTATAGTTGGATAATAGAATACACACAAGACTACAAGAGCTATCTCTACCACTAGAAAAAGCTTATACCCTATGCCGGGTTGGAGATAAATATTCATTTGAGATGAAGGTTTATCTAGAGAACTTTCCTTGACCGCTAAGGAAGCATTGKCTTTTCAAGTACAACTGTCCTGTGGCCGAAGCGAAGCTTGACCCTGCCACACAGCATGACCAAGATGYCTAGGATTGCCCAGCAAGGCTTAACCTATTAAGGTCACAAGACCATGACAGATTGACAAAGRTTCCCCAACTACAAGGCTGAGCTAGTAAGCTATCTCATGTCAAATGGCCTCTAACTCAAATAGTCAACAACTGCTCAGTCAGAACTCAGAGACTTGGTTTTACATTGTAAAAATAAAACCTTGTGAGGATCCTTGCAAAGCAACATTGGATAAGGTGCATACATAAGTAACATAACCTGAACGGCTGAACCCATCAAGAGACAGATTCAATGTTACTAGAAGATCTTCAACAACATCACGACTTATATTTTGCCAAAAACATGGATAATGAAGCCAAGACCAAGATACACTATAATTTATAGTGACAGCCAAGTAGGTAAGATATGAAAGGAAAAAAAGACAGTGGCCATGTTTTTAAGGGTACTAATAAAATCTGGTAAGCATTRAGCAATCATTAACACATTACCCTGGAGAAGGCGAAGAATCATTAACATGCTTGCATTTAGTGTGGGTGGAAGCACAGGCCCCATAACAGTGCCGGGATTGACCACAACCACATCCAAATCATTCTCTTTGGCAAATTCCCAAGCAGCTTTTTCAGCCAATGTCTTGGAAAGTGGGTACCACAACTACAAATAGGAATATGAGTGTTGGTAAATCACCYTGAAAAACTAATAAATTCATTTTGTTGTGAAGTCAKACGTAAACATACATCAGAAACGAGAGGAAAAAATAACAACTGAAACAAAATAACCAGTCGAGTAAGAAAAGACCTAAACAGCCTAAATTGAAACTGTATGCGTGAGGTAAAACTCAAGCCTTAGCACCAAACCCAAAGTTGCCACGGAAAGATTGATCAATGTATCTACAAGTCTACAACCTTGCTTATCCTATAACTCACTCTTCTCCAAAATAACATATCAKTTGTAGTTGTAGGCTTGTAGCCAATACTACACACTCACATATACTAGGAACTAGGAAGTCATTCATATTTGGTCAGATTGTATCAATTTTTACAGGCCATAAACCATTTAACACAGCATTAACGCTACAAGAAGACCTGTAATCTTACCTTAATAGTGACATAGCGTCTACAATGTTAAACAAAAGTAGATCATAGCATGCAACGCTGAAATCCACAACTATACTAGAAATCAATATGAAATCTTTTCCAATTCATCAGCCAAGATTACAACAACCTTTACTAACCACTTCATTTATTATAATACRTSTAAGCATAACTTTCAAAYCAATCATCGGGCACACAACACAAGAAACACCATTAGRCCACAWTTTGCAATTAATATATAATCAAACCACAAACTTCTAGAATAACAATCTTCACACAGTATAAAAACAGCAAACCGCTAAAATTGAACAAAATCCAAGCAAATTACCCTTTTCTCTTGCAATAAATCGACATCAGCCCAACAATCCTCTCCTTTAACAACATCAGCAGCATTTAGTGCTCGGCGTAATCGCAGAAATAGATGAAGTCACCACCACACGCTTTACACCAGCCTCTTTCGCAGCTCTCAACACATTGTTTGTCCTTTTATCGCCGGATCAAGCAATTGCTCCTGTATTCAATCAAATTCTTCAGTTATGATCAGCATTCCCCTAATACAGACGACGTTCAATCTGTTTTGAACTATCAAAAACGAATCATACGCTTATTTAACTACTATATCATCAAACATATAGCATTGAACATAGCATAAAATATTAGTTACCTCGGGATGATGAACTTCATCGACAATGCAAGGAGAAGCGAGGTGGAAAACGCCGGAAGTGCCGAAAGAGCGGGAACAATGGAATCGTATCGAGAAGATTAATCTGGAACAATCGAAGCCGAGTTTGAAGCTCCTTCGAGAGCTTCTAGATGCTTCGTTTCCTTCTCGTCATCTGAAGCATTCAAAATTGAAAGAAGAGATTAATTTAGAGAAGATAATAGAAATATGTGAGAAAAGGAAGGAGAGAGGAAGAGAGCGGAAACTGAGGTCTTTTGACGGTGGCGTGCCGGTGTAGTTGGCGGGCGAGGAGGAGAGAGACTAAGTAGGAAGCCAATGTAGCCGCTTCCGCCGGTGACGCATGACTACTTTCTCGTCGTTGTTGGCGTCGACATTTCTGAGTTAGTGTAATTGCTTGATCTTTGATTTATTGAAAGTAGTATACTTATAATGTCTACTTTCGAAATATATAATTTTTATAATTTTTTATAATCATAATTTAAATATTTATTTAAAATTGAATTTCGAAAACTGTAAAAACAAATGTACAAATAAAAAAAACCGAGTGAGGTGTATGCGAGAACGTAGAGTACTAGACAGGGACTACAAGTCACACCTCAGTTTGTGGTCCGTTAGTTATGAGTACAGTACCAGTATCAATTTTGCGTGATGATTCACTCTTTCGCCCTGAAGCAATTAGAAATGTGCTAAAACTTCTAATGTTGGAATTCTGACAACTTATGTCCTGAAAAGGCATTCTAAGTGCGATTTTGACCCGTCGGCATCGCAAAAATGATGTGCACTTTCTGTAACAGTAATGCTTTCAAGGTACGAGTAGATATTTTTCTTCATTACTGCCGTTTAATTGGGGTACATAGTAAATATGCATGAGATTGGATCAGTAAGTATTTGTCCGTGATATAGATTATAGATGGAAGAAATACGATCAACGAACATTGATGTGAAGACATGATATGCGCCTTAGTCTCATTGATGGTTCAATCAATTGTGTAATTTGCTTTCTGGAAGACATGTTGGAACGCATCGGATCACCTGAGGGGGAAATTATTCAAGCAGATATCTATCCCATCCATAATAGAGTCTGTGCAAGCATGATAATTCGATTATGCCTCTATTGAGAGATTATGTTGGATTCGTTCTATTTGACTGATAATAATGTACTCTACTCTTTGGAAAAGATAGGAGAATAACAAATTCGATCAAATATTCATATGCCTCTTCATCAGTAATCAGCCGGTTCACCTTATAGAACACAGTCGGAATTAAGGATAAGAAGAACACTGGTAGCATAGAGTAAGTCTATTCAAAACTCACTTGATTCCACTCTATCTCCTTTGTATCAACTCAATTAGAAGCCAAAACATTAACAATGCCACAGACTTCATACGAAGTTGTCGTTAACAGCAACAATAACCTTACTTGAGCAACAGGAGCATCTGTGTCCTCCACAAAGCAGAGGAAATGCTGCATTTGTTATTCATTACAAAAAAGAGTATGTACATGGAGAATCAATAGACTAAGTGCAAGCTACAAAGGCAAAGATTGGCTCAAGAAAAATTGAATTTCATTTGCACAAAGCCTATAATTTATATGAAGTCAGACAAAGGTACGAGTAATTAGGTTTACTCTAGAGAAAATAAAATAAATCTGTAGTTTGTCGAATGGGATTTGTGTATAAAAAAAACCTAGGCACGGTATTCAGTCCTCCCTGTAAAGCAAGTCTGATGCCGATTGCTCAACAAATTTCAAGTCATCCATTCATATTTCTCCTCACTTTTCTATCAGAACAGAAAATGCAGCGAAACCGGCACAACCAACACAAGCTGCTTGAGGACCACCTAAAACATAGATGACAAAGATTAAATTCCCAGACGAGAAAAATGGACCTCCAACTGCAGGAAATAACCAAAAACAAAACTATAATACTCGTATATGGTACTCCGTATCAAGTTACCAAATAGACCCAAGTTTTCTGTTTTCTTTTCCTTATTCTTTTATGAAGTCTATAGAGAAGACCTGTTAAATTACAAGTGTCCAGTTAAGAGATATTCACTTCTTGGTAACAAAAGTATCACAAGGGTAAATACAACCACAACCCTTTCCATCACTGTTTTTGGGATTCCTTATAATCTTATACGTTACATCTAAAGGCAGCAATCAAACCTGCATACCATTTTATTTAAAGACTGATCCTCAACCAACAGATGGCAATCCTGTATTACTGTCTCATACCCTATTAATTTTTATTACATCAAGTCCATACATTAATAACTTCAAATTTGTATTTTAAGTTGACAAAAATGGCGAGGGAATGGAGAACAAGATGGACACATAATGGGTCATACAATCTCAATTCTCAACCGGTAAACAATGATCTTCAAGGTCTTGGAAATCAAATTTCCCAATAAACAAGACTGGTATAGAGGTTCTTCACTAGAAAAAGGCAGAAGGTCCTTAAGTAGTTTTACATGCAGTGAGTACAAGATGGAGATATAAACTTAAGGAACTAGAAGTAAGAAATTTAGCAAATACCACATATTTTTGGAAAAGTGAAAACATAAAGGCTTTGATTGATTGATTGAAAACATAAAAGGTCGCAGGCTTGCAACTAGAGCCAGGCAGATCCCATTTCCAACAAACATACACCAGATGCACATATATATGGTACAAGAAGACCAAAAAAATTATCAAGAACCTTTAAGTGAGTTTTCTTACTTAATCACGTCCACCAAAATGAACCTAAAAGAAGACATCAACCAAACCATGTAATAAAGAATACCACATGTGAAATTCTAAAAAGAGTCCGTCAGCGACTCTATGATGAGTGAACAAACTCCAAACACTACTTGATCACACATTCAAAGGGATACTGACTAGTGACAAATATACGAGGGTCAGAACCCAACTTCAGATGAATGTACCAATATATATTATCAGATATGTCAATATATAAACAACTGTCTAGCATAAAACCTGACAATAACTCGAATCAGACCAACAAAGGTGGTTTACCAGATCAAAAACAGGATTCCACCAACTAAATACAGAAATAATCAACTAAGCATCATGTAACTGAGGGCATAAGAGAAAGAAAAGGATTCTAATGTCCAACCTCTTGCTGAAATCGCACCACCAGTCACACATCCAGCAACCACTGTATTTGTGGTGTCGTGTTTTGCCCGATACTTGAATCAAAATAATATAAATTAGTCCCTAAAACCAAATGACATGTAAAGAATCTCCATATTCTTACTCAGGTGAGGAAGTACCTTCTCAACAGCACATTCCGCAGCAGAGAAAACGAAGCCCATCAGTGCAAACGTCTTGCAATTACTCCAGCTCCTCTGGCCCATCTGCTTTGCTGTATAAGCAATTTGCTGCCTAGCTGTCATCGTATCTTGCATGATAGGATTCTCCAATGCAGCAAAAAATATCCCCATCATCACCCCAAGCCCTCCTCCTGCAAAATTCCATAGGGAGAAAGTGAAGTCTTAATTCTGAAGCAGCATTAAAACACACTGGCCAATACCAATAAAATATTAGACGCTCTCAACAAACTCCACAACAAAGGAAAACACATCAACGTCAGGTAATCACGTAGATACCAATGCTGTCAAATTGAATTGTGGTAACGGATTGATTGGAATGACAACCATATCGTGTAACGTGCTMTTTTACAAAGGACTAAATAAACTCCATCTCCTAAGCAATGCATCAACTTAGAAAATACTACCTTTGGGTTTTAGTTGTCAGACTATCCTTTCAATCAACTCCATAACACTAAAGTCATAAGCGATGCATTGACTCAAGCAACTATTACCTCCACCTAGATTTAGTTGTCGAGTTGTCTATCCACTCAATTCACACCATCACGCCAACGTTTATATCCTACAAAAGGATTATGTAACGTTCTTCGCTCGTTAACCATTAATTCTTCCATTTTCGAATGAGACAATGACAATCACAATCCAACCATGGTCATATGATTATAATCACTTGCAGTTTGACTATCACAAACGGAGTAATGCACTACACATATCAACATGATCTCAACACAAGGTTCACCATTTGAAATCAAATACAGTTCATGCTCCAACATACCACCATGAAGTTACAGCTTAAATCAGAATAAAACAACATGAACGACGTCCCAAATTTAGTTTAGACATTTCATCATACACCTGGGATGCATTGATGCACTACCACTACACTACCACTAAACATGCCCCAAAAATCATAATTTATCAAAATTCAAAACAAGACTAACAAAGAAATCAAATGTCAAAACCCTAAAAATCCCAAATGACAAAAAACTCTAAAAAGTAATAACAAAAATGACAGAAAGTAGATCATAATATACCCATAACACCGCTGAAAACACTGCGAACAGCGCAATTATTCCAAATATCTTGGCCACGAATTTCTTCGGGAGTAGGAAGGTGAAACCTCTCAGTTTGGGGTTTTACAGCTTCATTCGAAGCGTTGGAAGTTTCAGCTGCTGAATCGTTACTCAGATTGATCTCAATCACTAAAACGTCAGTTTTATGGTCAATCAACAAACAAAGAAATAATGCCCTTACAAGTTTTATTGTACTGAGCGGTTTTGAATGATGCTTCCGTTTACGTTCCTTAATGTTGGAAATTGATGAAAAATACGTTTTAAACGAATGATGTCGTAAAAGTGAAAGAAAAATAATAATAACAGAACAAAGAGAAAACGCTCTAAGCGCGACCTAATTATTGGCTTCTTCGGTCGGATGTTTCTCCTATAACGATCATGGTTCACATATCAATCACTCGCACTAAATATAAGCTAAACATATAATCAAAATATCTATGATCATCGTCAAAGCGTAAAATCGAAACGAGCCAAGCTTGGTATTTAAGCTTAGGGCTCATGACGGATATCTTCGAACTCGATCGAATCACCTTTTTTCATCTTGAAACATCAAGTTCAACATACCTTAAGTTATTGAATCGAAACTAATTAATATAATGATATTTTATAATAAACTATAATATTATAGTTTTTATGTGGCAGTGGTGCGGGGAGTGTAACAATAAATATAAAAAATTAACGCTTTTTTATTTTTTGAAACTTAACCAATAATAATACTTACCTAATTCTATTAATTATAAGCTAAGAATATAAAAGATAAAATAATTATTTCAAGCCTGGTTCGCGAGCTCAAGTCAAATGTCATGAGCCGCTCACTATCTTTAGATCCGAAGCCCTTCGAGCAAGGCGTAATCATCCTACGCCCTTATTTGTCATTCGCTCTTGATGTTTTTTATTTCATAGCCAAAAAATCACCTTACATTACCATAATCTACCAATCAATATAGCTAAAGAATTTGATTATAATTCATTTTCACATAATGTAGAGAAATAAATTGAAATTTTGTACCAGTTATATAAGCTTTAAAAAAAAGACGGTGTAGAAGTATTGTGCTTTGCACTCTCACTAAAATCCTTCACATATGTGATGTTATTTATTCTATAATAAAGTCTATCCATATGAATTCTTTCCTTAATTCTCCTAGAAAACAAGAAGTATAGTCCTACCTTATAAATCCAAATACCCATAAGCTGAGGGAAAAAAATTCAACTTGCTTTACAAACATACACTTCTTTAACAAAACCAGGAACGGACAGTCGAGCGGTAGAATTCTATTCTCGCCTCTATGACTCCCTAACACCAAAAACACTCTTACCGACACAAAACCATCTCCAATATTCAAAGTCAAAATTCAGCTACGCAAATACATAGTTACATACAGATTACAGAAGGAAACAAACAAGAATTACACAATAAAGCCTTGGGTATATCATAGACTAAAAAATTTTAAATAAAAAATAAAAAATAGGCAACATAAAGGTGGATACTCCAGTAGTCCAATAATCCTCTCATGTTAACTTTCGGTCCCAGTGAGCAAGGTTGTGTGACCCTCCATTGCTTCTTTTTACCAGTATGGGAAATACCCTTGATCCTGAGAAACTTACAAATATCAACTACAAACACCCACTAGCTCAAGGTTTCCCTAAAGAGATTCAACTCCGGGAGTAAAWTTGAGGCGCAGGTGGCATCAACTTAGTAGTCAGTTAGTCACAGTCTCACAGAGGAAGTTCTTATATCCAACATTCCAACTACTCCCCCCAACAATCCCTTTACATATCAATGCTGTCTACATGCTTCCTTACATGTTTTGCAGTCTTGCGGATAACAGGGTGAGCTACTAGAGAATGCAATATCCTAACCTTGAAACTTTCTAAACAGTGCACATGTTAGCTTACTAAGACTTCTTTAGAATATATCAGTCATCTGAGCTATAATCTTCACTAGATTCTGCTAAGGTGGGCACAGCGGCACAGCAAAATGACTCCTTGTCTTTGAGAAGCAAATAGGTGCCATCTGAATTCCACTTCAAATCAACTATGGAGAAATGTGGCAGAGGAATGCTAACACAATAAGCACCAGAAGGGGTCCACATGTATAAATGAGAACTTCCCGTACAAAAAGCAAGGCGACAAGATGTTGGATCCCAAGCTGCAGCTTTAATAGAGTCCTTTTGCAGCAATATAGCAGCCAGTTGAAGTTGCTGCATATCCCATATCCAAAGGGTAGTTGGCATTGTATCATCACGTGTATAAATGTYCTGGCTATTGCTGCTCCAAGCCATGAGTCCTGCAACAACATTGATGATTATGCACTACGCAAATATTCAGTTATTTCAGTCYATACTCAACAATATGAATACAAGTTTTTCTTTTTTAAATTACGAGTATGCATGAATGATGAGCGATCATAGATTTCATCGATTGAGGAAGGAGTTTGGAGCAGTGGCTTCAACCCCACCTTTGATCCTTGTGGTTAGAGGTTCGAATCCTCATACCCCGTCCCCCCTTTGTAAATGTACCCCGCCCTTGTGGCTTATGCATCAAAAAAAAAAAAAAAAAAAGCTTGCATATATTTATAACACAATTCACAAGTGATGTATTTTGGATATGAAACATCACTGGTCCAAGATATATTCAAAACCCTGAAWTTCTATAAATGCCAAAACTGAAAAGCAAAGATAGTTCCACAAGTCAACAAATTACTCCCTCCATTCCTTTTGTTTTTCTTGTTTCCCAAAATGGTGTTCCTAACTGTTTTAATGTTTTTCTTGGTTGGAATCTTTCTATTTTAAACTTCAACTTATAAACATTTTCCATAGTAAAAAGGTCCGTATTTATTTCTAGACCTTCATTACATTTAATAATAAGAAGTTGAACCATTATCTAAAAACCTCCCCAAAATTCACTTTTCAACTCACATTTATTACCTTTTCTCACTATACTAATTAAAAAATCCACTAACTCTATTTTCAAGTAAGAATCTTAATAGGGGGAGTATGATATAATAAATTAATAATGAATACTTGAACCTTACGGTCTTCATTTATACTCRGTATAAACTTAATTATTTAAGTATTCTCCAAAAATAAGGTATTGGAGGTGGAGAAAAATGTATGATGGTCYATAGACTTCGCAAATCTGACCATGTAGGATTAGATATGCAAAAGCATTGCCTACTATTCAGTTGCATAGTAGGCAAAAGAACATTGAAACCGATTAAATTTTAAAACCAAACAATTTTCCATTGTGCATTCCGCGATTCTTGAAGCATTGCCTACTATTCAGTTGCATGTTCTATGTTTAAAAGAACATAGAAACAGATTAAATTAAAAGCCAAATAATTTTCCATTGTGCATTCCGCAATTCTTGGAGCATTGCCTACTATTCAGTTGCATGTTTTATGTTTAAGAATGTCTCTTGACTCTCTTCAACCACCTCTTGCACACACATAAAAGTGTTGTAAATTTAATACAGCAGAAACAATGAGCTTACCAATGCCTTGTTTAGGGTTTGGTTTGTCCATGGCAGGCTTCTGGAATGGCAAAGTAATTGGTAAATCTGCCACGTCATATCTGACTCCAATTTGCCTTTCTGAAACATCTGTTACAATTGCAAGGGCATATTAACTAGAATGCATGATTAATTCTTGCTAAGTGCTATGTAGGATTAAGCCTGAGTACTTTAATACTTCGTTCGGATAACAAAATAAAAGGGAAAGGAAGAAGAGTGAAAGAAGAGGGGAAAGAGAGAAAGGGAGGAGATGGAGTTCCAATTGATTGGAGGGATCGTGTTCCTTAAAGATGAAGGGAGAATGGGTCTCCCCCTTTCCCCAATTTCTTATCCAAACAAGAAAATAAAATAAYATTCTCTCRTTTTCCCTTGACTTCTTTTCTCTCCGTTTCCTCTTATCCAAACAATGTGTAAATATAATTTGCAAGATATAGAGATACTGAATTATTAGGGCTTAACAGCTCAGGACAATTTCACAATAATACAATGCTGCCCTGGGGAAGGGACAGTGGGGCGGTCCCGCTTGATAGAACTCAAAGGATTAAAGAAAAAGCCTAAAACACGAGCAACAATATACAAAGAAGAAAGATGAGGGATAGTAATGAATGAAATAAGAAGTAACTGCAATCAGCCGCAACTTTCCTTACTTTCGAGGGTCAGGGGCCTCAGGGCTCTACCACGTGAAGAAAATCAGAACATTTTCTCAAAAACAATGTTCAGCAAATAACCTCACCCTATTGCGAACTACTGGAAAATGGCATAACAAACTCCTAACAGAATTTAATCTCAAGGGAAAGTAACTTCAACATACAAACAACAATCTAGGAGAAAAGAGACTCAATCAAAAGTTCATTAATTAGATCAAACGTCTGTGAGAGAAGACAGAACATGCAAAATAATGCAGAAAGCAGAAGAAAATGCAACAATTGATGTGGTTGAGGCTTCTCTGAAGCCTGAACAGTTGGTTTTCTTACCATAAAAAGTCTTGCAAAGGATGTTCTCAGTAAATAGAGATTCTAAGGCTGTTTCAAAGCTCTAGGGTCCACTGCAAGGCTCTCTACCTCTCTGTCCTGCCAATATTCGGAGGGAGGAGGGCAGGGCATTTCATATAGACCATGATGAAACTCCTCATAAGCCATAACTGACAGCTCGACACTTGGATAAAATACTTCAACTAACTTATTTTTATTTGACAAACCCGATAGTATAGTTCACTAGCTTGACCACCATGATCCTCCTAGTTATCACTTTGAACAAAGCCATGGAGCACATTAATTTGTTTCTAGACTCAAACAAATACAGCCACTCAATAGGCTCTTCCAAAGTCCTGAGGTAGTGAAGTATTATTTTATTTAATTTTGGGTTTCTAAGGTATACCCTTGGGGTATTGCTTTCTAAGGTATACCTATGCTTTTGAAAATGTCTAAGGTATACCCTTGAGCTTAATACCTCTCCACAGTTAAAATAGTAACTCGAGATATTATTTAAATAAAAAAAAATTAAAACCCTAAACCCCCTCCCTCCTTACTCTCAACCACCCACCACTCACACACACTAACCCTTTCAAATCCACCGCCAACTGCAACCAACCGACGCCACACTCCAGTCGTCGCAACCCAACTGTCGCAACACCATCGTCACAACCACTGTGTCTTTCTTCTCTCATTCTCCCTTCTTTAGCTCCTCTCTATTTCTCCATGGGGTGGAAGATGAACAAACAAAACCATGCTTTAATTTTGAATCAATTCGACAAATTGATTTAGGGCTTGTTGTATTTGATTTGAATTGCAAAATCATGCTTTTAATTACTATTTTCATTTAGAAATCAAAAGTTTGATTGAAACAAAAGAAAACCCTAGATTTTTTTCCCAATTTGAATTTTGATATAAATGACGATCTCACATCAAATCATAAAATTATTTCACAATGACATGTTTCTTACTCAAATTTAAGCGAAATTCCGACAAAAAGTTTATGATTTTGGTTTGACAGTGTTCGAACTCAACCCATAATCGAATTGCTTGTTTTTAGGGTGGTTGGCGTTCGCAGAGTGGGGTCGGCTGGCATGGCTGTAGGCGTTTGAGTGGTTGTAGTTGGAGGTTTCGAGTGGAGTGGTGACAAGGAGTTTTGAATTGTTACGCGAAGAGTCGATTGGTGGTGGCAGGGGTTTTGAGTGGAGTTGGCGAGGGTTTCGAGTGGAGTGATCGCGATTGGTGGTGCCGGGGTTCGTTGGCTAGGGGTTTCGATAAGTGTAGTGGTCTGGGGCGTCATGGTGTTAGGGCGTCGTGGTGGCAGGTTAGTTTGCAACGGGTAGGTGCATGATGGGGTGGGGGAGGGTTGGGAATGGTGGTGGGTGGGTGGTTGAAGAGTTTTGGGTTTAATTTTATTTTTTTAATATTTAAGTTAACTAAGGTTAAGGATTGAATTAGGGAATGTGTATACTTGTAAATGTTTGAACTTAAGGGTATACCTTAGACATTCTCAAAAGCATAGGTATACCTTAGAAAACGCATACCCCAAAGGTATACCTTAGAAAAACCCTTTATTTTTTTATAAACAAAACTGTAAGATAGTTTCAGAACGTAAATCGCAATGAACAAAATAACTTACCAAAATTACTGTCATATACGGACTACCACTCAACTCAACCCTGCAATATCAAGCTGAGGCTTCACTTCTTCCTGACAAGTACAGGGACATGAGTAAAAAGAGCACCAAATGACATGACTATACAACAAAGAGACTACAGAGATAGAGAAGGTAAAACAATAAACTACCTTAAAGACAACTGCATAAGAGGAACCACGAACATTAGGTAAGTGCGTGAATTCAGCAAAAGCTTTCCATGTCAGACGATTAACAACACGCAGAGAACCTGATCATAACTTCCAATAGCGAGAAATTGACCACAAGGAGACCATGAAACACTTTTGACACCTAGAGCACTTTCATAGCTTGATACTCAATAGACATCGTCCATCAGGCGTATAATTAGGACCTATACCATGCACCAGTGAAACCCATTGTAAAAAAAAATTTAAAAATAATAATAAAATAAAAAGTCGTTGAATAGATATCTACAGCTTCAACTAATTTGGGAAATCACAAACTCTCTATAGAGAAATAAACAAGATGATAACTTATTGCATAGCTCCCATCGCCAGTATTTATTATACCTTGTTAACAAAAAAAACCAAAGTTGTAAGGTCACATAGTCACACTAGATAAAGAAGGTGGATTTCTTCATGATTTCGCACACACCAAACGGCAATACGAAAGAATGTATCCAAAAGTTGCAAGAGTGACCCCCCCCCCCCCCAACACACACACACACAAGGGGGAAGAACCAACACCCAGTCACACAGACAATCTTACAAAAAGACAACTCTATTCATCCAAAAATTACAAATTGAAATAAAAATAAATAAAATAAAATTAAGGTGGTAAAAGGAAAAATAGGCACCACGAAAGGACGGAGACATGACACTATGACAGGTTTCAGAATCATCGATCAACTAACCTAAATGCCAATGATGGAATCAGTTTTCAAATATAATAGACAAAAAAATGTTAAATTGAAATTTTAGTGCAGTTGTGCTTAAATTATTAAAAAAAAAAAAAAAAGTTACAATCATGGCAAGGTTTATATAATCAGCAATAAAGTATAAATTAGCATCCAGCATCCAGATACCTTATACTCAAGAATAGAATCCCACACCACTATAGCACTATCATCTGGTGCCCATTCTATGTCAGCCAAGTCTAACGTATCAACAGCAAAAGAATTCATTATCTCCCACGAATCACAAGACAACAGGTTTATATAGTCCTTGCAGTCACGTCTTGTACATACTGCAGAAAACTTGCCATCTCGAGTGAATGAAACCCCTTTCACAGAATGCTTTGGCGATTTCACGTGTACACAAGCAGTGTTTAATAGTGACCAAACTGTCAACCGTATCTGGAAGTCTGAAGTGGTGAGTATGTGACGACTATCGGGGCTCCACCTCGCATATGCAATACCAGCTGGACCTTCATCTATTTTACAAGTCCATTCAGGTTGAGCTATTGACCATACTTGTATAATTGGTCTCTTGTGGAGACCACATAGCAAGTATTCAGAATCAAGGGCCCACTGAATGTAGCTTATCTTATCTAAGCATGAAAATAAGTGCACCACCTGAATAAAAGGCACACCATAAGTCCATGATTAGTAGTATGTAGCAGAAAATATGACAACTAGAGGAATTCTCAATTTAGGGGGAATAAATGCCATYACTACTATAAAAAATTAAAAAAAAAAAACAGACTGGTAACAAAGGGAAATGCATGTTCCAAACTTTCAATATGGAGAAAGACAGGGAGGGAGAATTGGAAMAGGTAACAATAATGCATTGAATATTTACAGACTTCTAGCGGGATAACTAACTSTTAATGTTCCAAGTCTCTGTRTAATCCATTTAAGTGATTTAACGCCATGAAAAAGTACATAAAATCAGAATATATGCAAACAAAACATTGGGAGATGAGATAAGTGGATCACTAAGGCATTGGGAAAGAGGGATAATAGCAATTTAAAACTGCATAAGCACCTTAAATGATAAAGTGTCACGGATCACCAGACGATAATCAACTGCAGCAGCAATGTAGCGAGCATTAGGAGAAAAACAGCAAGGACCAGTCTGCTTATAAGAATCAGTGAACTCCATTTATCTGAAAACCAATTCACAAATTGCAAGAAAATATCTCCAGTGAGATTCCAGGAGCTCAGCTGAACATGTCAAAGATCAATATAAGACTTCATCATAAAGTTAGAACTCTGGACAATCACAATAGACCCATGTTGCTTTCGTGACTGGGCAACGAAGTTCTAGCAATAGATTGCGAATCCAACAAGACTCAAGACTCAGAGACAA